>VNJM01000851.1:0-112488 GCA_008042475.1 Drosophila kanapiae | reverse complement strand
CCCGAATTGATTATTATCGGTATTCTCAACAGATCGAGTCACGTCTTGCATTTTGGGCACGTTGATATGATCCACTTCTTTTGGCCTTAGAATGTCAGCATAGGAGAAACCATTCTTCACAGTAGCGCTTGAAATAAATTTTTCTTTGGCCTGGTAGGTACGTTTGTTATTATTTGGCAATCCATCCATAGGTAATCGTGCATCTGGCCTTAGCTTCTTAGCCAGATTAATTCGAACAGAACATCCCTTGAAGCTAGAGACATGGTTCTCCCCGCAATTGGAGCAAATGGATTTCTCGTTATTGTTTAACGCACACAACTTGGAACCAGTCAGGTGGTCACCAGAGCACTTGCCACAGATTGGAGCTTTGAGGCAATAGTTTCTCGTGTGTCCAAAGTCTTGGCAACGAAAGCATTGTACCAGCTCTTTATTTCAACTCATTTAAACGGCCGTTACTCGACGGCACAAAACAAATAAACAGCTGATCGCCAGACACGTGCTGCCCGATGCTGTTCGCCTGGTATGTCGGCTGGCCCATAATTGGAAATTGCAACAACAATTTACAACAACACGACGTCAATTTCGTGAATTCGCCACACAAATTCTCTTGAAATGCGATTATGCATACCAGGCGCACATGAGTTGTTAGCAAGCAAATGGCACTGAGCGCTCGATTCAAAATAATGTAATTTCAAAACAAATAAACAGCTGATTCAAGTCACCTCGGAGGCACAAAACAAATAAACAGCTGATCGCCAGACACGTGCTGCCCGCTGCTGTTCGCCTGGTATGTCGGCTGGCCAATAATTAAAAATTTCAACAACAATTTACAACAACATGACGTCAATTTCGTGAATTCGCCAAACAAATTCTCTTGAAATGCGATTATGCATACCAAGCGCGCATGAGCTGTTAGCAAGCAAATGGCACTGAGATTCATAATGTAATTTTAAAACAAATAAACATCTGATCGCTAGGCACTTGTTGTCCGCTGCTGTTCGCCTGGTATTCCGGTTGGAATAACGATTCCTTCAAGTCAACTTAAACAGCCGTTGTTCGAGGCTCAAATCAAAATAAGCAGCTGATCGCCAGACACTTGCTGCCTGCTGCTGCTCGCCTGGTATTTATGATTGATAAGAATTTATTAAACATTTAAATCTAGTTAAATTCTATAGACCTTTATTTAATTTTCACAGATCACCGAAACTATGGCCGATCGCTTACTGTAATTTTTAAATACAGTGTACAATGAGTCAATAAATGTAATTCACAGATTATCCCTAACAAAGCGAAGGTAGGTGCCCCCGTGAGCCGTAAGGACAAACGCCTTGGGATCAAATCTCATTTGGGGGAGTGTTCTATCGCAGATCTCAACCCGGTAGTTCTTCAGGATGTGCAGGAGACCCACCTTGATTTCCAATTGACCCAAGAGTGTCCCAATGCAGCCCCTTGGGCCAGCACCAAATGGCAAATATGTCATGGGATGGTGTTGTTCCCGTTGTCCGGGTGCAAAGCGTTCTGGATCGAAGCGTTCCGGGTTTGGCCAGTACTGAAATATATATACACCCATAGATTATATATATAACCCAATCCCTAGCTAGGTTATCTTACCTGTGGATCCCGGTGTAGTCCCAATACTGATATGTAGACTGGCGTGCCTGCAAACAATTTGAAATGGTCTCCGCCCTTCCACGACGAGAGATCGTATCCATTAATTGAATTGCAGCATCGATCTAGGAATGCTGTGGGCGGATATAGTCTCAGGACTTCGTCCACCACCTGTCGCAGGTAAACCAAACC
The DNA here is from genome assembly GCA_008042475.1 of Drosophila kanapiae. Taxonomy (NCBI): domain Eukaryota; kingdom Metazoa; phylum Arthropoda; class Insecta; order Diptera; family Drosophilidae; genus Drosophila; species Drosophila kanapiae. Next base: position 110,688 of record VNJM01000851.1, on the reverse strand, counting down.
GTTAACGTTGTCGCAGTTCAGCTGCTGATCCTGCAGGGCCTTACGAAGTTCCTCGCGCAGTCTGCGTTGGATCGCAGGACTTTTGGCCAGTTCGTACAGGGCAAAGGTTATGGTGGACGAGGAGGTATCGAAGCCAGCTAACAGCAGGAACGCTGCCTGGGCCACAAAGAAATCCGGACGATGGACTATGCTATTCGGAGGCTCTGTTCGCTTTAACTGCAGAAATATGTCGATCAAATCGTGACGTTTTTCTCCACTGGCCTCGCGCTCGGCCAGGACAAAGTCCATGGACTTGCGCATAAATCGTTCGTATTCGTCGGAGTAGAGATGCGTGCGGACTCGGCGCGACAGTCGAGGAAAGAAGAACATGGTGAAGAGATGCAGGAGACGTTTCGGGCGCGGATCATTGACCTCAACGCACATGCGTCGGAACTCTGCTTGCGGATTTTGCAGACTATGTGCCTCCAGGCCGAAGGCCAACGACGCAATGATATCCGTGGTGAAGAGGGCGCACAGCTGCTTAACCTCAAGCTCCATATTGTCTCTTTCCGCTAGCTGCACCTTCATGTGGTCCTCGAGCTGAAGGCCAATGTGCTCCAGTAGTCCGTACATTTGACGCACCTTGCCCACCGCAAAAAATGGGGCAAAAATCTTGTGCGTCTCCCGCCAGGTCTCGTGTTTGGAGAAGAACAAATTCTGGGAGCCCATGGTGTCGCATACGGGATCCGTGGTCTCAAATCGACTGGAGAACTGAGCAAAGTCCTCGACCATGATGCGCTTGATCAGAGCCGGGTCGCGCAGCAGCACCGCATGGTTGTGCAGGACGTGAATTCCCACATAGGCCTGGCCGGCAGCTTCATTGCTCTCGTATAGCGCTCGGAACTGATCGCCGAAACAACAGGCGCCGCGCAATAATGGCCATACGTTACCCACAAAGGGCGTGGCCGGAATGTAGGGAACATTCAAGCGTTGCCAGTGGCTGAAGTGGTGCCGTTGCCAAAACCAAGCGATTAGGAGCGCAGGTATCACAGCACTGGTGAGCACAAATGGGAGGAGAAGGAGCACAAAGAGTCCAAGGGCGGCAGCAACCGCAAAAATAATCGTAGCTACAATGGTAATCATGACAACGCCTCGGGGAGAGTCAGACCGATACTGAAGTCTGTTTTCATGGTTTTAATGCCCCGAGGCTCAATTGATAGCGAATGCCTATCTGCCCGAGACAATAAGTTCAAGTGCAACTGAGTGAAAATGAGAGAAATAAGCTTTGTGTCGCCACTCTCTTTTAGCAAAATATGGTTCACTTACTTACAGATGCATGTGTACCCTGCAAACATATTAAATTATACCAAAATTTCAAGATTCTTCGAAAGAAGAGTTCAATTAAGTTTGCCCAATGCATCTAATGCAAGTAGAGGATATGGATACCTAATGGGGTCGGGGGTGCTTCGTTCATTGCGTTCCAAACTTTGAACAACAATTTTAATAACCTGCAATAATAAAAATTAAATTAAATCTTCTGGTGAACTATTCTAAGTAGAACATATTTAACATACTTTTGGGGGGCCTCTAAAAACATTATTCTTATATTCCAGACGCCCAATACGGAAAGCACAGTCTGAATATCGTTTAAGATTTTGTTTTTAGTTATCTTTCCATTTAAGTCGAAAAGAAAGCTTCTGTATAAATGCATTAATAAATAAATTTTTCAAATTGTTTTTATTGGGGAAGTTAAAGAACCACTGCCAAGGTGTTGCTTATATCAGTAATCTTTATTGATGAAGAATTTGGATTAAATCCCTTCAGCTAATAAAAAATTTTACAAAATGTATTATGGTAAAAAAACTTGTAAAATCTTTTTTATGTTGTGCGCCCATGTGTAAGGCCATTGTTTGTCGGCAATACATTTTCCTCAGCGCATCTCACGCCGAATAGCCAACACAAGATAGCAAAACGTTGCCAGAACCACATCAAGGCCCAGATTACCAGCCAGCCGCCACAGATCAGGAATGGAAGAAGCACAAGAAGCCCACAAGCAGCAGTCACAGCGGTCGCAGCAATAATGGCTAAAACAGCGCCAGCTGCAAGAATCAGGAATATAATAATGACCATGACTACTCCTTGCACAGTGTCCACCACAACTAGTGCTGTTTTCTTCTTGTCACTTTGAGCGTATAGAAAGTGCATTGATATGGTATCTCTCTATCAGCAGTAGATAATACCTATACGTATCGTCAATCAAAACACCCGACCAAAGTGTCGAGTAAGCGATTTAAAAGTGGAAAGAATTTATTCACGGTTAGTTTTCAAGTAATGATATTAAATAAAATAATTATAATGTATAAAAACAAAACTTAAATTCCTGAAATTGAGAATGATTTATAAACGATCAAAGAATATTCGCAGCTTATGGTCAAAAACTTGTAAAATCGTTTGCTTTTATTTTACGCTTAAGTCAAAGATTGTAGGCACTATTTGCTGCTCTGCGCATATTTCTACATCTATTTGCCGGCTGCCATCTGTTCTCTTGTATAAAAATCCGCCTAATTTCGCGATTTGTACAATCCATAAGCCGAAACAAATTCATGATGATATATTTTTTAAAATATATATATATATATAGTATATATAGATTGAATTAAATAAATTCATATCACGGGCAGCATCAGCATCATCAACAGTTAGGAGCTATGTAGGTTCGGATGCTGGCCACTTGAGTTCTGCAGGGCCTTGACCACCTCCTCCTGCAAAGTGCTAGGCGGCTCTGACACAATATCCGTGTGCATGGATAGGTACTTTAATTTATTCGTGACGGCTAGAATGAATAAAATTAAATGAGCACTCAAAGAGGAATGAAGTCGTACTTACCGGGCCGTAGATCAATGAGAGAACAGTGCTGATCAACCCAAAGGAAGGCCGTCCGACGCAGCTCATCCAGGCTGGCACTTGACACGGTCGACGTATACGAGGCAAGCAGTGGTTCCAGAATTAAGCCCAACTGAAATGTTTAATCGAATTAAGATTGTTAAAATAAAGAAAGATATCGGAAAAAATTCGCATTTAATGTTAAGATATCAAATATAATCAAAAATATATACAAATGTTATTTAATTTAATCAATATTAATAAGAAAATATTTTAAACTTTGATATTTCGATATTTTAAATATCGGTAAGAATTGCATTTAATGTTAGATAATCGATATTATCGAAAATGCTATTTAATTGATTTGTCGTTTTTACGAAGACGATATATCAGATTTCCTTACGGGCTGTGCATATATCGAGTAAAGTTCGCTATGATATATATAAATATCGCCTTTTATGATCTTATATTGACATTATCATAGAAGTAAATCAATATATATCGATATTTCTAGAGTGTTCTCTATTAAGCGTTTCTTGTAAAGCTCTTTCTTTCTTTTCTATCTTGAACATTCAGAGTCAGAATATAAATAAATATATACATTTGAGTACTATACTTACAATCCAAAACTTCCAATCGTTCATGGTATTGTACCGCACAAAAATCTCGTACAGCTGCCGCACATGCTCCGTACCCTGCCTCGTCACTGGCGCTCCATTTGCTGGCAGAATAGAATGCAGGTGCCTTTTGGAAAATGTAAAGATTAATTATAAAAAAAGAAAGCTAAGAATTAAGCCTACGTCAGAGAGTTGTTCAGCTCGTCCCGCTCCATGCGCAGCGATTCAATCTTGTCCTTCAGCACATTGCGCTCCTGTCGCAGCTGCTTAATGTGGTCCGCTCCCTTCTGCAGCATGGCCGCTTTGCTCAGCTTGGCATTGGGGTTCTGCTGAAGCTGTGGGATGAGCGCGTGCAGCGTGTCGAAGCCGTTCTTGATGTTGTAGCGTCGCTTTTGCTCGGCATGGATATGTCCGGCACGTCGCTGCGTATCTCTCGGCTGGTACTTATTGAGGCTGGTCGACGGTGAGAGCGGCGAGTCCTGCGACTCGTGGAACGGTGAGTCCGGCGATAGGCTCAAGCAGCTGCTGCTCCCAACGTTACCACCGGCTGTGGAAGAAGGCCCAAAACTGTGTCCGGGGGGACTGTGTAGTGCAGGATTGATGATCGCCATGGGCAATGAGGCGGACTTCTTTGGTGAGTGTTGGTGTTGCGTCGGTTGAACCGACACCGGCACCGACAGCGGCGAGGTGACTGCCGCGTAAAGCGCCGGCGACACGCTGCTGTTGCTAGTGGTAACTATGGCACTGGCGGAAGATTGCGGCTGCGTCTGCGAACTGTTCGCCACGGCCGTCTGCAAGCGTGAATCTGAAATGAAAATAGACCATACTTTAGCAAGGAGAACTCTTCAGTTTTCTGTATTTCTCGGACACTCACTCGAAGTCAGAAGCTGGGCCAGGGTGCTGTTCAGCATGGGATCGCTGGTGGCCTGCTGCATCTGCTGCGTAACGAGGAGGTTGCTGCAGCTTTGAGCGCTCAACGGAGAACCTCCAGCTCCAGCGGCCGCCACCACCGACGAATGTTGTTGGTGCATCGAGTTGCTGCGCACCCGTGACTTCCCCTTGGCATGATACTTGGGCACGGCAAAGGGCTGTTCGTGGATCAGCTGCTGCCGGCCATCGGGCAGCTTGTTGAGCGACACATTCAGGGGCAAGCTGTTCGACCGATGGATTTCTTTAGGCAAAATGGTGTTGGGCGAGACCCAAGTGGCCTGCTGCTGCTGTTGTTGTTGTTGCTGCTGCTGTTGTTGGTGCTGCTGCAGTAAACTGGCCACTGTAGTCGGGTGCTGCTGCTGCTGGTTGTTGCTTGCCTGCTGTTGCCGTGTCATCTGCAGAAGCTGTTGGGTAGTCAGACCCAGCGGCAGCGACTGCTGCATCTGCGGGGGCTGCTCCTGTTGCAGATATCCCTGCTGCTGCTGTTGCTGCTGCGGCAGGCGGGGCACATTGAGAAACGTTCCAGTCGAGGCGGACTTCTTAAACTGCGGATAGGGCTTATAGCCAATGGAGTTGTAGCCACCATCGTTCAGCAGAGACAGCATATCGGCATGCAGGGGCTCCACTTTCACGCTTAGCTGTTGTTGATGCTGCTGCTGTTGGTAGTTGTCCGTGTAGCTCAGGAAGCTCTGTTGGTTATTGAAGGCGTTTGTCTGTTGTGTGGGAAAGTGCTGCTGCGTCTGTTGCTGCCCAAGCTGCTGCTGTTGCGGTGTCTGAAACGAAGCCGCCTGCAGCAGTACGCCTCCACCAAGATGTTGCTGCTGTTGCTGTTGGTTTTTCTGCTGCTCGGCCAGCATTTGTTGGTAGAGGTTCGTCTGGTGCATTGTCGGCTGGGCCTTGTCGTAGTTGTGCGGCTCCCGTCGAAACGGACGCTGAGTGCTCTTGGCCACACGACCGTTGATCACGCACCGGTTGTTACTGCTGTTTTCACTGGCGCCGATGGCTCCAAAGTGCTTGCCTCCATGCATCCGACCGGACATGGAGTTGGGATCTCCAATGAGCTGGGCATCATTAGCTGACTGCTGCTGCTGTCGCGCCACTGAGAAGCGCTGCTCCATCTCACTATACGCCATGTTATTGATCGGTGTGTTGAGCTCCAGCATGTTGGCATCGACGCCACCGCTACCACCACCTCCACCGGCACCACCACCGCCGCCACTGCTGTTGACCATGTCCATTATGCTGTCGTTACAGTAGAGCGTGTGCGGAGCGCCCACAATGGCCGGCAAGCAGTAGTCGTCGTTCTTGAGCATCTCGGCATCGGTTCCCTCCTCCGGAACGGGTGGCAAGCGTGTGGTGGGTATCAGGTCTGTGGCAAAGCGACGGGAATTATGTTAGAAAAGTCCTTTAGAAGCTTACTCTAAAGCAGTGATGCCCTAAAGGTAGACCCGCGAGTCTGCAAGTTTCGCTGCCCAAGCTCTGCTCACACCAACAGTGTAAGCGTTCGTATGCCTTCGTCAAAGGCAGCTAGGTCTGACGTGTGAATGTTAGCGTGTGGGCACCACTGCTCTAAAGTATCAGTAACTCACCTGAGAAGGTAAGGTCGATGTCATCTAAATTCGGTTGCAAGGGCCCCAAACTGGGCTGTATGAAGTCAGCGATGCCCGCGCCGCGTGCTTAATATGACAAGAAATCATCATCATTATTGAGGAAGCTCGATTTAGGCGGGATCACACTTACCAATTTCCCTGGAATCGGGAAAAGGAAATGGAACATTTATGGCCGAAAACAAGGTGTCCGTTGTCCAGTCGTCTGGCATCAAGTTCCTATCGTTCAGCGGCGACCATTCCAAGAAGTCCAACTCGCTTTTCTGCAGCAAAAAAAATAATAAATAAAAAATAATAATATATGAGAAGAGAAGTTATAAATGGTGGGTTATCACTTTTGATTTTGAGGGAGAGATAGTCGTCGGCCACCTCTAAGCGCCAAAAGACATTCAAATTTATTAGTTTGTGTCAGTCAGTTGGCTCGGTCATGCGTTCCGCGTTGCACGACGTTCTGCTGTGTCAGCGTTGGCTAGGGCTCACGGCCATCGAGGTCAGCGGTGGTGTCGCCACCACCCTACGATTGCGTTCCCCCCGCTGGAGCACCAGCATGCTCTTCTGGACACTCCAGGGAACTTTGCTGCTGTCTGCCGGTTCTTACATTAAGTTCTGGAACGTTCGATTTGAGCCCACCCACACGGGAATGGCCAATCATTACGCCCACATAACCGAAATCATGGAGCCCCTGTCCATCGTCATACTGATCGCCTGGCTACGCCTGCACCAGGATCGGCTGTTGCTGCTGTTGAAGGAACTTATGGGCTTGCTGGAAACAGAGCACCTAGCGGATGCAACGTCTAACCATTGGATGAACTTTGTGTTTGTGAGCTCCAATTCCGTGCTGATCCTATTCGCTAGCTATTATACGATAAGCCAAGGTAGCTTTGAACACGTTATGCCCCTGGCCACCTTTATCTTGAGACAGATTTACTTCAGTTGCTTGGTTAACGTATTCTTGGTGACAGTTGATCAAATCGAAGCAATTTTGGATGCACAACTCCACAAAGTGGAGAGCTCTTCGCGTAATGGCGATCTGAAGGAGCTCGGCCAAAGGCTGCAGCTCATCGATCATATCTTTCGGCTCTGCGAGCTCGAAATGAGCGTCATCTTCAGTGTTCCGCTGTGCGTGCACTTTTTGTACATTGTCTTGGAGATATCATCCATTAGCTACATACTTTCCCTAGAGTTCTACGATGCCGTCATGATCGGAGTGAATGTGTTAATAGTAGTGCCCCTCGTGATATATGTTGCCCAGCCGATGGATAGGAATCAGCGACTGGTCAATGTGGTAAGTTTTATAGTACACACTGTCGAGGTGCTGCAAAATCGATATTTAATTTATAAATGACTTGTTACGATGATTTCAATCCGAAGCGAATAAGTGTGCACCATTTGAAAAAGTCTTAGTCTAGAGTTCGGTACGACGCAATGGAGTTAAGCCTTCACGACATGGTCGGAATCCTCCGGGTATTAAGGCTCACAAACATCCGTTGGGACAAGAAATTAAAGCTATTTAGCTCGACCCACAGCTGGAGCTTCTGTGTTGTCCAGGTCTTTTTGATGGCACTATGCCTGTGGAACATCGGTTACCTCGTTGTCAATTGGAGTGTTGAGTTTGCGGCCATAAATACGTCTTTAGATAAGTACATTTTGTACATCACCAAGATGACGGAGTTTATTTTGGTCGCCCTCGAATTTGTGTGGATGTTCGCGTCGGAGCGCTCTCAGGTCGACCACTTTAGGCAAATACAGGCACTCTCCGAGCAAATCACTGGGCCTCAGGTCGTATCTCTATGGATGATCTGTTGCTGGGTCGCAGCCTGTCTGTGTTTCTTCCTGCGCTGCTTGATGTGGAATACCAAATACCATACGACCTTATTCAGTTTCCAATGCTCGGTTTCCTTCGTCTTTTACAAGGTATCCTCATATTTTGTGAAAACTTTTTACATGTATCTAAGATATTGCCTAGAGCAGATCATGGTCGATAGTGGTAAAAACCTGGAGAGGGTTCTGCAAACTGCGGACGCAGATACCATGAGAAGACTGGTCTACCTTCATTTAAGAATTAACAACAAGATCCTTTATCTGTACGAAAACTGTTTGAGTTCGATTTTCGGCTTCCTCATATGCCTTTACATGGTCCATGACACTTTCGAAGTGCCACTGATGGTTTACATTATCTGGCAGCGATCGGATTTCACGACCATAGAGCTCGCGTTACTCCTAATTACGCTGATGCTAGTTTGCTTTTATGCTTGGATACATCTGGGACACAATAATCGCAAGACAGAGGTAGGTAATCTCATCTCATCAAGTAAGAAAACCACTGGGTTTAGTCCTAGCCTTGTGGGAAATAAACATTTTTTTACCAACGATTTATTTCTAAGAAACTTAAACAATATATATATTTACTGTAGCTTAATCTCTTTATTATTTACTGTGGCTTTTGGCAATTTATATCTGTGTGTTCTTTTGTTTTTCTTTTTACCCCAACCCCTAGCGTAAAACGTCATTGTTACCAAGATATCAGCCAAGCTGATAATGGATTCCCTTTTCCTTAATGGATTGCCTTCTAATAATCCCCATGCAATACTGATGCACTGCAATATATTGCAATTGCAAGTATATATAGTCAGTTTCTTTGGACAGAAAAGCCTACTTTATACGTCTTCACCAGTCAGAGGAGTTGATTCATAAAACAGGTTGAAGAGCTCTATTATAACTATATAATGTGGAATATAACTTATTAGTTATTTTGCTATTCATGGTTTTTTTTGGAGTGTAATTGTTATAAGCTCCTAATTGCTAAATGGCCGATTTAACAGCCAAGCTGTCGTTCAATCCGTAATGGATTTTACAATCTATAAGAAAAATGAAATTGAAGTAAGTTACTGGAAACAGTTTTAAGTTGCAAGCATTACAATGCTGACCACGCTTCCCGGCCTGGTGGTTATCCTTCGATACTTGGCTTTCACGAACATACGCTGGGACGACCAACTTAAGGAGTTCGGTTTAAGATGCAGCAGGGTCTTTTGGCTTGTCCAGTTTTCGCTGGTAATGATATTTTGCTGGAGCTTCTGCATCACTATTTGCGACAAAATAATAGATTTTCCAGTCAATCATAGTATTACGGATATGTACTATATGCGACTTGTACGGTTGTCGGAGTTCACAATCCTTATATGGCAACTCCTCTGGATTTTGTCAATGCAGAAAACCTTAATTAGCACTTTGAATCGTGTGCAAAAATTCTCCTCATATTTTGGTCTTTCTGACGTTCCATTTTGGATGGTGTTGGCCTGGATAATGTCCTGTGGATTCTTTTTGTTCCGCCTTACCTATTGGAAGCTATTTTCGACTAAACATAGCACTTTAAACGAGTGGATCAGACAGGCAATATACATTTTCTATAAGGTATCAACGAATTTCATAAAGACGCTCTACATGGTTCTTGGCCATCGAATTATTAGCACTATGGACGCTGGTCGACGACAAATAGAAAATGCGTTAAGAATTCCTGGTGCATCAAGTACAAGACTGATTGTCAAACATAATTTAAAGATCCAAAATGAGATCCTAATGCTCTGTGAACAGAACTTGAGCGATTTGTACGGATTACCACTCTGCTTATACATGATACAGGATATTTTGGAGTCCACTCTAATGACATACTTTCTTTGGATCAGCTTGAAGCCCTTTACAATCATGATTCAAATGTTCTATTTTTCGCTTATTTTATCGACACTTTATGCTTACATACCGCTGGGGTACAATGACCCACATACAGAGGTAAGTAGATATTTAATTCAAGTTTTTTGTTATTTTCAATTGAGATTATTATAAACGAAATATGTAAAAACGTGCTAGAAAATAACCAAATTCATCCTTAGAAAAATTACACAGAATATAAAACCTTCTTATTGGCTTGGACAATGTTTTTCTCTGGGTGTAGGTGTAGGTATTGAAAGTTTTTAATTGCATTAAGTAAGTGTGAGTTAATATCAAACAAGCTGTCGCTCAACCTCTAATGGGTCGCCTTTTTTCATTATCCCAAACTGCTGTTCCTTTCAGTCTTTTCGTAGTTTCGAGTAGGAGCCTTCGCAATGCGGACAACGCTTCCCGGCCTGATAGTAATCCTCCGGTATATAACGCTCACGAAAATTGCCTGGGATGATAAACAGAAGCAGTTCCACTTGAGCTCCAGCCGAATATTTACTTTTATCCAGTTCCTGATGTCAGCACTACTTCTCTGGAGCCTTTGCTTGGTTTTTCTTGACTGGCAGAGAGATTTTGCAATCCTCAATAGTTTTATGGATGTTGTCATCGTGAGGATCGCTCGGTTCTTTGAGGCCGCTTTGCTGATTATACAATACATTTTAGTATTTTCAATGCAGCAACGTCTAACAAGCAGCCTCGCTCGAGTGCTAGAACTCTCCAACGATTTCGTGCCTTCTTGGATGATGTGGTCCTGGCTACTGAGCAGCGGATTTATCTTAATCCGCTTTTTTTGGGCGCATATATATTTGTTTTCCAGGCTAAACCAAAACTTGATTATCAATGACATAGTTTACGTGATTTACAAAGTGTCATCCTTCTTTATAAAAACCTTTTACATGGCCCTAGGCCATCGCATAGTGCTCATTATGGCCGCTAGCCGCATACAAATAGAAAAGGCGTTGGGAACTCCCGGCACAATGAGTCAAATAATAATGATTCGCCATTATTTATCTGTCCAAAATGAGTTGATGCTGATCTGCGAACTGGATTTAAGTGAAGTGTACGGATTGTTACTCTGCTTTTACTCGATCCATGACATTTTTGAAGCGACTCTGCTTGCCTATTTCATTTTGAATGTAGTCTACAATAACTTAATAGTTATAGTTTACTCGCTTTCGTTGCTTTGTTGCTGCTTGTATGCTTCGATACCACTGTGGTATAATGACCCAAAAAAAGAGGTGAGTAGAAACTAATTTTGCATATAGGTTCTTAGTAAATTGAGCTAGATATCTGAATATCATTATGATATGGCCCTTTAGGATGCGTTACTCTGATAAAAGGACCTCCTAGGCCAACAAAGTGAACAATAGATAGAGGCACAGAGAGCACTACCCAACAACTAGTTTAATTGAATTCCGCGAGTTTGCTGAGTCAGTGACTCGAGTGAAATATAGCCAGAAGCACGTATAGTTAGAATGACTCATAAGAGGCTTCTGGCTTTCGTGCATTATCAACGCTACCTAGGTCTTACGGACTTGGACTTGTCCAATACGAGGCACATTTACGGGCTCAATGGAACCTGGCTTTCGTATGGCACCCAGGCAATCGTCGTTGGCATCTTCTCATCCGCTCTAGTGGCGGCTCTGACCGGGTCCCTCTTCTACCTGGACACTCAGACACAGACTGGGAACCGATTTGATAACGCAGTTATAATAACCACATCAGTCTCTCAGCTGCTGGCCAATCTGTGGTTCCGTTCCCACCAGCAGTCGCAGGTTGCCCTACTGCAGAGACTCTCTCAGCTGGTGCACCGTTTGCAGGTGGAGCCGAAGGCACTGCCACATCCTCGCTGGTTCTACCGCATCTGGCTGACTATGTGCTTCTTCTATGCGTTCATGATCGCACAATTTGCCACCAAGACTTGGCTGACAAACATGGAGCTCAGCCATATTTTGACTCTGATGGGGTTTGGCTTTCGCTGCATCTTGGCCAATTTCCAGTTCACCTGCTACTGTGGCGTGGTGTGGATTTTGCGAACGTTGCTGCGTGTCCAGGCGGAGCAACTAAAACGGATGGTGTTCACTGGCACCTACATTTCAAAGGAGGATCTAGTCTGCAGCCTGAAAGTGCACGATGAGATTCTGCTACTGGGCCAGAGGGAAGTGGTCGAGGTCTACGGTGGAGTCCTGCTCTTTCTCTTCCTGTACCAGTTCATGCAGTGCGTCCTGATACTCTACATTAGCAGCTTGGCGGGCTTCCGATCGGTCAGGGAGCTGCTATACATTCTAACCTGGCTGTTTCCGATACTCTTCTATCTCATCCTTCCCTTAGCCGTTAATGACGTACTTAATCAGGTGAGTGGCGGGCAAGTAACACTTGGCCGAGCTTCTTAAAAAAACAGTTACGAACTTTGTAGATATAAAGTTGATAGATACTCCCCAACTAGATGATACTCTTTAGGAAGTGTTAAGGATTTCTAGATTAAACCATTTTCAGTCAGATCCTTGAAACTCAAAGGAGTGCAGAAAATGAAATGATTTAGTTCCAAATCCACGTATAAAGTGCAGTTCTTTAAAGGTACTAAGATCCATATATTAAAACTGATAGGCACACTTCATTAAGAGTATGCATGAAGGCATATTTTTCTAAGCCTTCCTTCCGCCCCCAAAAAGCCAAGGGTATAAAAGACCAGTTTACCTACTTTTGGGAAGCAGTGTCCTTTTATTCCTGCGTTAGCTACCATCCACCATGGACGACTTCCAGCCGGGGGAACTTTGCACCTATTACCGCCTTTGCCGATATCTGGGCATCTTCTGCATCGACTACAATCCCTCGAAGAAGAAGTACCTGTTGCGGCGCAGTGCCATCTGCTATGTGGTGCACTTTGCCATTCAGGGATACTTGGTCGGCTGCATGACCGTCATGGTCATCTACTGGCGGAAGTGCTTCAAGAGGGAGCTGACCAAGACCGGCAACCATTTCGACCGGCTTGTAATGGTGCTGGCACTGGGCATTCTTGTGCTGCAGAACGCCTGGCTCATTTGGCTACAGGCTCCGCACTTGCGCATCGTTCGCCAAATAGAATTGTGTCGCCGCCGGCAGCTGGGACACCTTCGTCTGGCGCTGCCCAGGCGTCTGCTTTGGCTGATCATTGCCACCAATTTCATATACATGGTCAACTTCATCAAGACGTGCGTGTTTGAGTGGCTGTCGGAAGCATCGCGTCTCTTTGTGATCACCTCGCTCGGATTTCCGCTGCGCTATCTGGTCACCAGCTTCACCATGGGCACCTACTTCTGCATGGTGCACATTGTGCGCCTCGTCCTCAGCTGGAACCAGTCGCAGATCACGGAAATTGTTGAGCAGTCCAGGGATCCGAAGAAAGCCAACGCCAATCTTATACGCATGCGTGGTTGCCTGGAGCTGCACGATCGCCTGGTGCTCCTCTGCAACGTGGAGATCAGCCTCGTTTATGGCTTCATCGCCTGGCTGTCCTGGATGTTTGCCTCGCTGGACGTTACCGGTGTGATTTACCTAACCATGGTGATCCAAACCAACAAGCCCATCGGCCTCAAGCTACTGACCAATATTGTGTGGCTATCGCCCACCTTGATGACCTGCGCCGCCGGTTTTATGAGCAATCGCGTGGCCGTTCAGGTACGTTAAAGCAAAGACCATATAAGCCTCAAGCTAAGTAACGCTCTAATGCTCTAGCTTCTCTTGACTAGAGAGAGAGACTAGAACAATCTGCTCTCTGTAGGCATAGAGTGACAGTCGACGACTTCTGTGTGCACACGTATTCTCAAGCATTCTAGATCTGTACGCATACATAGGCACTTGCTTTGTCTGTGCATGATCACACATGGAAGCGCATTCTATCTTTAGACTTTTACGCTCTCAACTTTGTTTGCATATTGCAATTCAAATGTAAGGGGGTTACTGATGTAATCTTAGAAAGTCTTTGTTAAATGATTCACTAATATAATACAATTATGTAAGGAAATCCGTTTAAGACCTACATACATCCCGTATGTAACAAAATCTTTAAAATATATATATAGTATATATTTTATATGTAATTATATATATGTTTTCAGAAAAGGGCAATATTTGTTTCATAAATATAGGTAAAGGTACCACACGTTTGCTCTATTCTTCTTTATATAATCTTTTTTTATATAATTGACACATATTCCATTTTTTTTACGAACTCCTAATGTTGTCACCTCTCTGGATCAACTTCTACCCATAAATGTAAGCCCTTTCCGGAGGGATTGTTTTTATTTTCCGTATCTAAATCTCAATCATTATTGATTAAGTAATGGGGTGTAAAGAGCAACCTAGCCCTGTGTTTCCTGCTTTCAGTTTGCGGTATGTCGCCATGTCCCTCGGTTGCGAGCTGCGCATCTACTTGATTACCTTTAAGTGCTTCGGTTTGCTGAGCTTTACACACGAGTCCAGGAGCGGCTACAGATCGCACGCATCCAGGACGGATGATCTTATAGCATTAGTGGCACTGCTCTGCTCGCAGTGCCTGGCACTGTCAGCCCTCGGTCATGTGGTGTTCCAGCCCGAGAAGTACAAACTGCCGATGCACGGTGAAGTGGGCAACACATACTTTGTGGGCAATCACGGCCTGGGCTGCTTGCTGGTGTCCCTCATCCATCTGTACTTTTATGTGCGCCGCGAGCGCTTTATATCACTGATCTCTCTGCTCCTGCATCACAGCCGCGTAGATCTGGATCACAGGCATGCCACGGAGTTCGTGCAAATCTACGTCTTGTTCGCCAGCCAAGTCCTACTCACTGGAGTGCTGCAGAGCAAGGCCTTTCGACATGCCGGCATCGAGTGGTGGCAAACGACCCTGCTGACCGTCTTTGCCACCTACAGCTACACGCTGCTCAGCCTGGTGGTGGCCCTACACTACTGCCTGGTGCGAATCTCGGGAAGCTTATTGCGGATCTACAATGAAGAAATGGCAGCGGCGGTAGGCTCAGACTGGGCATTGTCAGGGACCCCGTGCTGCCTGCGTCTGCGACAGCGGAATCGTCTGCTCTGGGTTTGCCGTCAGAGGATGAACTCAGATTTCGGTCTTGTCTTGGTGCTAATAATGGCATTCCTGCTCTTCTCGGCACCAGCTGCACCGTTCTTCCTGATAACCATTGTCTTTGAGATAGACGCACGCAAAGTGGGCATGGAGTACATGTGGCATGCGCTGGTTGGCACGCTCCTCTGGAACCTGCCCTATATGGTGGCCATTCTGATGACCCTGCGCACCGACGAGGTGGGAAAAGAGGTGAGCCCAGTCCACTGTCCCCTGCCCCTGCCCAATGTCATCACCTAATGGACAAATATTGACGCGCGGTCTTAGTTTTCAAGGTCCCTTGAGAGGTGTCATCGAACAAATATGTTTACAGTTGACAGCACTAAAAGGTTGCGACCTGCCCTACAAAATTAGGTGATTAGTTGATTGACACATACCCAATGCCACGCAACGCTTTCGGGGAGTTGAGGGTTCACCTTCGGACCCTCCAATGGCTTGGAGTCCTGCGGTTCAGCATCGACTTTGAGAAGTGTTTGGTGCGGAGAGAAGCATCCGAAGAGCGCGTAGCCCGCTGGTTTTTGGCGTTCGTCATGGGATGGAGCTGCATCCTGATCACCTACAGCGGCTACTGTCCAGATCACTTCACGATGGGCAAGCACAACAGTACGGGCAACTGCTATGCCCTGGTCAACATCCGCACCTGTGCCCTGGCCACTCTGCTGGTTTACATCCAGCTCTACGCTCAGCGCTGTCGCTTCGCCAAGCTATTGCAGGAGATGATGCGTTTGAACCAGATCTGTCGCAAAGGCAGCGGAGACTCCGACTTCGTCTCTCCTTATATCCTTCATCTGGCTCTGTTTGTGATCTGCATGGTGAACTACGCCCACGGCTACTGGGTGGCCGGCGTAGCCTTGGCCGTCATTCCATTCTATCTTTTCCAGTACGGCTTCTCCTACCTCATATTTGGTCAGCTGGTCGTCCTCTTTGCCTGTTTCCAGCGCATCTTGATTTCGACTCTAAGGCACTACAACCAAATGCTGCTGGACAATCTTAAGTCGGGGAAGATGGAGTGCCGAAAATACCTCGAAAACTTTCGAAACTATAATCAGTTGCTGTGGCTAAGCCATGTGGAGATCAACCAGTGCTTCGGCCAGCTGTTGCTACCCATAACCGGATTCATACTCCTCATAACGCCTGCGGGGCCCTTCTTTCTTGTTTCCACCATCTTCGAAGGTCGTTTCCGACAGCTGTGGCGTTTCGTTTTCATGTCCATAACGGCCACCCTTTGGAGCGTGCCCTGGGTGGGTTTGCTGGTGCTGGCAATGGGCACTACTAATGTCCAGCGGGAGGTGAGTTAACATCGAATGTGTCAAATATTTCGCCTCAAAGTATGTTAAAACGGGTATGATCAAAATTGTTTGTTTGAATATTGTTTCTTTCGCCGTTTATTCCCTTTAAAGTTTACTAAATTTGTTGTAAAATGCTCTCTTCCTAGTTTTTCTGCATTTTGATTATGTTAAACCAAGCCAACTTCATAATAATGGTATTTTCTATATATCGATCGTTATTCGAAATATCAAAACTTTAAGCAAAGCTGCGGAAATAGTCTTCCGTACGATTATATTGTAAGATCTTTAAAAATATTCTCCTTAAAATCAGTTGCTCATCATATAGGCAATCACAGGGAATTTGTTAGTTCTCGGAATCATAGGTATTGTTTATAATATAAAATAATATAAAATAATATAAAATATAGGAAGCCTTAAATCCCGAGGAGAATATCCCTATGATTGTGTACGTAGTACGGGGTGAGGTATAATTTAATAAGGATGATTGTCAACAACCGAAATCAATTAATTAACCCGGTAAATATGGACATTTCACTATCCGGTAAATCAACAATGAAATTGGATATCCATCCGGTTGATTGGTTAGTTCGCAGCGACCCCTCGACTGCAGCAGCATGTCACCGGTCTGCCGTGACCTCCGTCTTTACCTCCGACTGCTGAACCTGCTGGGCATGATGTGCTGGCACTTTGACTCGGAGCTCTGCCAACTGGTGACCACGACGTCCTGCGAGCGTTATGCCCGGACATACACGGTCCTGGTTTTGGCCGCCACCACGGGCTGCTTCACCTTCGCCCACTTGAATCCACAACAGTTCCACATAAGCATCTACAATCGGACAGGCAACTTCTACGAGACGCTTATATTTCGGAGCACGTGCCTGGTGCTCTTCCTACTGTACGTGATGCTTTATAAACGCCGGCACCGGCACAGGGACCTGGTGCAAAACCTGCTGCGCCTTAACCGACGGTGTGTGGAGAGCAGCAGAGACCGCCAGTTTATGCACAATCTGATACTCTATGGCTTACTCTCTGTCGTCTGCTTTGGCAACTACTTTCACGGATACAGTCGCTCTGGTTTGGCCGCCATTCCGCTGGCCTTCTGCATGGTTGTCTACATCTACGCCTTCCTGGTGCTCTGCCTGCTGCTAGTGCTCTTCGTTTGTCTCAAGCAGATCATGGCTGCCGGCCTGGTCCACTACAATCACCTTGTTTACCAGGGAGACCTGGCAAACGGTATCCGGGGCAGACAGCAAATTCTGGCCGTGTGCGTGGGCGAGTTAAATGACTGTTTTGGCCAGCTAATGCTGCCCATTGTGGCCCTGGTACTCCTGATGGCGCCATCGGGGCCATTCTACTTGATCAGCACGGTGATGGAGGGAAAGTTTCACCCGAACGAGATGCTGGCCATGCTCTTGACCTCCTGCACTTGGGATACGCCCTGGATGATTATGTTGGTTCTCATGCTAAGCACAAATGGCATAACGGTGGAAGTGAGTGGAATGCCGGGGTTGGTTTAAGTTGGTTAAGTTGGTTTATGCACAACCACTTGTGTAGTTATAGTAGAAATTTACATCACTCTAATATATGTTACGAATCCCTCTTCCTTTCAGGCAAATAAAACCGCCAAGATATTGGCCAAAGTACCGCGAACGGGCACTGGCTTAGATCGCATGGTAAGACCTTATATCAAAGCATGTTCAATGATTTATCCTTTTCATTTACGACTTATATTCCTAGATTGAGAAATTCCTACTGAAAAACCTTCGACAGCAGCCCATTCTGACGGCCTACGGATTCTTCGCGTTGGATAAGAGCACCTTGTTTAAGGTAATAGATATCTTTACCCTATATATCAATAATAAAGTTGTTTAATTTTCACCATACAGCTCTTTACCGCCATCTTCACGTACATGGTGATACTGGTGCAGTTCAAGGAAATGGAGAACACCACTAAGGCTATAAGCAAATTTTGATTCTGTACTTACCGAGTCGTAGGTTAAGCAGCCCGTCGCCTTCGATCTATAGTTTTTGCGCCATTTTCTGTACTCAGCCTTGATCACGGCCGAATGACGTTTCCAATACTTGCCCTCGAGTACTACGGTCTGTGTGGGGTACATGGAAAGAGAGAGAGAGGAAGGGCAGCGAGAGAGATAAGTGAGGAGATGAAAGCGTAGGAACGTGTGTACCCGTCGAAACCTTGTTAATTTCCTAATCAAAAGCAAATATATACTATATGTACTAACTTAATTATGATTAGGCGTAATCTACATTGCCGCCGAGATAACCAAACCGGGGAGAGGTAACGTTCCCGGGAAACGATCTGTACCTTGCACATTTCACCACCTATTCTGTTTCGCGTTCCTCCCGAACTGATTTCAAGTCGCACTCAATGTAGCTGGGAAGCACACTTATTATAAATTTTAACTATTATACCACATGTCGTGGACGCACACTCACGCCTCTTGCCTTCCATTTCTGCTAACTTGGCTGAGTGAAAACAGCCTGTAAACTTGATAAGATAAATCTTTTACTGGGTACAGAGTCAAGTTAAGACCAGAGCTCCACGATAAGGCGGTATCTAACTGGGCAGAAGGAGAAAAGAGGGGGTTTTAACCCTAATGTTGTTGTTTAAATCACAGCCGATTGCAAGCTATAAAATGGGCGTGTTGGGCCTCGCGAGGCTATGCCTCCAATAATACATCCCAGGCAGCGGAATGTACGCTGATAAGCTAATTATAAGATATTTTTTTTAGAGGTGAGAGACCCGAGCAGTCGAAGCACAAATTTAATTCAAGTATAAGTATTATTCTTTTGATCCTGAGGGTCAGTTATTGCTCTCATTGTTAAAATATCTCGCAACGGGCAAGTCCCTGTTAAGATCGTTAGGATAACCCCGCGTCAGTGGGAAAGTTTAACTTAACAGGGACCTGGACTCTCTGTTAAGTCTATTTCGTGCCAGCAATTTAACTGAAGAGGAAACGGAGATAACAGCTTTAATTTCTGAGTGAAGTACGTTTGTTTGCTTGCGCTTTACAGCACAATATCGTGCCTAATAGTACTCTGTAATGTCTTTCTCGTTCAGATAAATTACAGGTAGGTACACAAACGATTCGCTCTTACGATAAGTTTATCTGGTACTTTTTTTTGTCAAATGATACTGTTAATGTTTGTATGAATAAAATGTATAAAAACGTAAAATATGTGTTTGCCTAATTTAGATTTTATACATACTGGAGAGAACACAATCGATTTGCTTTAAGAAAAACTTTATATATCTAATTTATATATATTTTTTCAGTTAGGTAGCTATCTGGAACTGTAACAGTGAGGCGCCTAAAAAAAGTGTGTGCCTATTTGTCCATATTATACATTTATATGTATGTAATTCTTTTGAGATACAGAATTTTCCAAATGTATAGATCTCTGCACATGAGTATTTATATATAGCTATAGAATTTGCTTTATTCGTCACTGTGACGTCATTTCAATTAATATTCAAATATATCATAGAGCTTTAATAGATTTAGTGTAGAAATTGCCTCAAAAGTTCTATAAAATTGCGCTCTTCTGCCGTAAGTTGTTTACTTAACTTTGAAAATAATGGTACTTCACAATAAATTGGTGAAATTAAATTTCTAAGTGGGATTGCTTTGAGTTAACTCTTCAGAGAATTGCAGAACTTTGATAAGAGTTCCTACTATGTGTTCCTACTTTGTGTTCGTCCTACTCTAATTCGTCATCAAAGACTTTAGGGCATAATGGTTAACTTTTATATTATTTCATGGCTTCTTGCGAACCAATTGCAATCTTTATAATAAAGCGACGCGCAAGGTCGCACATAGGCATCTGAGGAAAACAAACAAAAGGTAGCAGGAATAACAAAAAAAAAGCTATATACATTCCAGCGAAAGTGGCCAAACGATAAGTGTAATGATTATACATTATGGTACTTAAATTGAATCTCAGTCTATAAATAAAAGTGCCCGCCGATAGGTTAATGATAGGCTAAAAATATGCCCGCCAAAAGCCTCGTCGCTCTTATCACGTGCTGCCGGCGAGGGTCCGGGGATGGGTATTGGTGGGATGGTGGGACCACACCACGACTAGACCAGGGGTCCATTCCATATCTCCCTCTGACAGTCAATGGCGCACGACAATCGCGCGACGATCACGTCGCGATCGAGTGATGTCTTCCTCTCCAGCTGGGTGCAACCACCCACCAGGAACGAGGTGACGGTTGGTCGTGGCTAGTTAAGTGTTTAGTTTGATAACTAAATGAGGAGATTCCCGTCAACCGTTCGAGGCGTGCGCCACATTTCGCAGGTACTTTACGGGTTTACGATCGGCCACGAGCGCGGATGGTACGATGCGATTTCGAGTGCCCAAACATTTCTAATTAATGACTAACACCAGTTCTCCTTATTTTGCAAAAATGCCGGGTAATGCTTACTATAATGTACTATATATCTATCTATAACATTTTGTATGCTATCTGTCTATTCAAATTGATTACGGAATTTCCAAAACACTTATAGAGTATCTGGTTACTATGCTTAGTTTATTTTATTTATTTACATAATCATATATGGTCTAGTAAGACTTGTTTTTAATTTAAAGCGAAATTATTACTGATATTGATCAGTTACATATTATGTTAAAGAACAGTTTTTGAATACACAGGTACCTTTTTTTTAAGAAATTATCAGTATTAAGTTATAAATATATAATAGTTACCATAAATGGTATTGTATAGAGTTTAGAACAAAGTGTGTTCAAAGTGTGACTCAAAAAAGACAATTTAAAACTGAATTCATGGTTTAAGCCTTTGGAAAACATGTTCAAATTTTAAGTACAAATATTTAACAAGAGAGAAAACAGAATGTATTAAAAGTTTAATACGACTTAAGGATTATACAATCCGTAATTACACAAAATATAATATATGGTAATAAACACCTTGAAATGTTAAT
The DNA here is from genome assembly GCA_008042475.1 of Drosophila kanapiae. Lineage (NCBI taxonomy): Eukaryota > Metazoa > Arthropoda > Insecta > Diptera > Drosophilidae > Drosophila > Drosophila kanapiae. The sequence continues at coordinate 89,595 of VNJM01000851.1, read as the reverse complement.
ACTAGAGGACAAATTCAGACAACAGATGAGGCCTATGGATTACATTTGGTATAGGTATTGGTATGTTGGTAAAGGTATTCATTCACGGACAATTTCAGGGTTTGATTTCTTATTTATATTCTATAGTTTCTAATTGCCCTATTAGTGTTATTATTATATTACCACGAGCTAAGCTTATATGCTAATTCCTTTCGTTCGTATTGACTATTAAATTGAGATAATGGATTAACGCTAACAACTTATGACTCACCTTCTTCTTAACGTTTCAATTTATTTGTGTTTTTTTTCTAGTTTCTCAAGCACATTCACCTAACAATTTGTATTTGCGTAATGTGCTTCTATTTTTTTCGTTGATGTCTAATCGATTACCTGACTTACTGAACACATTTCCCACTTATTTAGCACTACGTTCACTTGGCAGTTGTTACTTACTTGAGGATTACTATGTATGTCAACGTCCAGCGGCGATGCGAATTGACACACCGGGGTTCTGCGCTTTTGTATGACTGCAAAAATGGAAAACACACAAACACAGTTTAGTACGGAGAACACTCCAAAAAAAAGCAAGCAAAGTGATAAGATTTTATGGAGAGGTACTAAGATAGAGATAGAGAGTTCCCCCAGAGATGACAAAAGCTGTCAGCAACACGTGTGGCACAGCCACTGGCTCTCCCTGACGGGTTGCTGGGAGAATTCTGACGTAGCTGCCAACTTAACAATGCAAACATCAATTAAATCTTGTTCACAAATAGCCATATAAAACACCAGGCTAAGAGCCAACTTTAATCTATTTACAAAAGGGAGGTACCCTTACATTCATACTATGGGTATACCTAATTTGTGAAAACTGACCATTTTAAGCAAAAACATTTGGAGATTTTTGTTCTTTGTAGTGTTTTTTTAAATATAAATGAAAATGCTACAAAAATATCTAATTTCTTTTCTATATCTATACGGAATAGTTCTGTTTATATTCTAAAAATGATATCAAAATGAGTACTTGTGCTTTGCTAGAAATATAAAGGTAATTTAATCGTTTATTATTTCTCTGGGCTAACAATGATAAAATAATGTAGATTTATTTTTGGAGAGACAACCATAAAAGGCCGAACTTTTCCACAGACAGTTAAGAATTGATAAAAAGGCCGTCTGCCTGGGAATTTCCAAAACCATTTGTGTTGTCTGAGTTTTGCTTGACGTGTCCGAACGTGCGGTCTCTGTCCAGTTGATATCTTTAACTGAACTCAACTTAAGTAAGATAACAGATTCAAACAAAAACCAGAAAAGCCTAAGATTCTGTGTGGGCGTCATGCTAAGTCATTTACTTCAGGCGCTTTTTTCATTAAAAAACGAAAACATGGAAGATTATTGGAATGAAATAGGAATTAATAAAAAGTCAAATTTTATTGTAATGTTGAAGGGTAAATTTAGCTATTTAAGAAACTGATTCTTAACCAGTGGTGACAACACGCATACATTGACACACAAGACTAGCATTTGTCTAAGTAAGACCTTGTTGGCTTTGCCGATTCGAACGCTTACACTGTCGGTGCGCGCAGAGCTCGGGCAGACCAACTTGCAGACTTGCGACTCTATTTGTAGGGCATCACTGTGCTAAACGTATAAGTTCTATCTCAATACTAATATAGTGACTGATGACATAGTTTAAAAGCTTGTATTAAAATAAAACAGAGACAAGGCTCTCTGCATATGAAAAATATATTTGCTATGATTTATCTTCATATTCCAATGTAAGACATTTTCCTGGATTTAATATAATATTGGTACCCCTTGACTTTATCTTTCTGTGTAAGTTTCTAAGCAACAAAAACAGAATAAACTATAATTAAAATTCGAAATATATAAAATCCAGACTTCGAATACTAGTAAAGCCTAAAGAATTAGTTGAATTACAAGCCAAGGTAGACCGAGTTAAAGTATAAATTTTTGTGATTGTTTCCTTCTTATAAATAAACATGAAATTTTCCATTTGCCTTCGTTGTCGTTCCGTTGTCGTCGACATCTATTAGAGCGAAGAGATAATCGCTCGACGCGATGGCTTGTAAAGCAGCGCTGCCCGCTGCTCTTCTGATGATGTAACGGAAAATTTTTGAAAATAATATCAGCAGCAGCAACAGCGGAGGTGGCAAACGGCAGGCGGACATCCAAAATCAGAGCGATTTGTCATGTATTAAATGTACGCGTTGTTTCTGACCGAGCTTCTTTTTGTATTTCGCCTCCTTTGTCTTGGTCTACCGTCTCCAATTCCGACTTCGACCCGATTTCGACTGCGGCGAGGTGCTAATCAATGGGGACGGACACTTGAGACCGGCCGCAACATCTGCGCCACGATCCAGACCACGGGATAACTCCGGGCTGCCGTCTAGACAGAGCTACTAGAACGTACGTAGTATTGGCGGCAACTAGCTGGAGGAATCACATATTCCCGTCACTTAATTGGGCTGTAGTAGTGGCAGGCCCAAAAACAAATCCGATGAAATTCAAATGAAATGACAATCAACAAAGAGAGAGAGAGAGAGCCCAGACTCTGATAAGGGACGCGCGGCCCTGATAACATAGCCGAGCCGAGCGCCGAGGGCAGCTAAGGCAGTGTAGGAGCCTAACGATGCCCGCCTGGCAACGACGGTCATCCGGACATCATCCCTCCATCTGGGCGAGGAGAACCATCTGCCACAAACCAGTTGACAACTCTCTCAGCCATTAACGCTCCAGCAGCAGCAACAGCAGCAGCGGTCGCTGCTCGTTTTTTTGGCGTGAGCGGGAGAGCAGATAGCTGATCGTCGTTGCCGTCGCCGTGCTTTGAAAGCTTGGGCCTATCGCTACCGCTCGGCAATCCGCTCTGCAATCCGCTCTCCGGTCCGCTCTCCTGTCCGCTCTACATTGTTTTTTTCTTTCTAGCTGGGGCTTTTGCACGTGCCGTGCTTCTCAAGGAAATAAACATTAAAGTGGCCTATAATTTGGTTTGGAATATTTTACCAATGCCGATGGCGGTCAATCGCAGTGCCAATGCCAATAACAGCATGTGGAAAACTTCTGCCGAGTGCCACCTCAAGTGGGTCTAACTAAGTAATCGGAGAAGGGGTCATCCTATCAGATTGTTTACATGAAAAACAAAAAATTGCCACTTGTCGATTAGATACTGGGTGTGAAGTCATGTCAAATTAAAATTTAATTAAATTTAATACTTAGTAATGAACAAGAAAGAATCTACGGAAAACACTTCCACTTCTCATTTCATCTCATATTATTTATATTATTTTTTATATCATATTAGTTTCAGTACTTTATATTAAAGTTTCAATCGAACTTCGAACTTGGCTGTCAGATTTAAGAAAGTCTTGAAAGATTTACTTTATATAGAATGAACTTTATCTTTAAGATTTTAAGCACTGAGAACTTTAAATCTCTAACGATTCTTATTACCCAATATTAAAGAATATATTTACCAAACGTATGTATATACATATCATGGCAAGAAATACCAGTGTAACAAACCGATTTGGCAATAAATATAACAACTTAATATGAAAATACTGAGCAGGCACTTAACTTGCATTCATAACATCGACCACTTTTTGGCGACCGTCAACAATACACTTTTGGTAGAATTAAAAAGAATGCCACAAAGTTAATTTAAAATATTTATAAATATATATAGTAATGTAATGTGTTCTAAAAACACTTATATTAATATTTAAACTTTATTTTAAAATCTATTAAGGCAAATCAAGACTTTAAAACATCTTCCTAAGCGTGAATTATATCTACAAATACACACTTATATTTTTAAAACTTGTATAAGTAATTTGGCTATTGATTATATGTAAATTTTTTGTACAAGCTAAAAACTTGATACTTTAAATCAACTGAAGTAAAATAGAGTTTAAATAGCCCTACAAATTGATGTGCAAGATTTAATTGATATTTAAATAGATAAATCATTGCTAACATATATTCCTTTGCCCATAGCAAAGCACTTAAATTGCATTTCACATACTTAGCTGTATAAATGCTTGCAGTTATTTATTACTTAATTCCAAAACCCACGGAAATGCATGCCCCACTCAAGGAAATTGCTTCAATAGCTAAAAATATAACTCACATTGCATGTGCCAGCAGCGCCAGATGACGTTGTTGAGACGGATTTTGTCCTTCCAACGCAGCCGGACACCTTTGAAATGATTCCATTTGGGGGAGGTAAGTTTTTGACTGTAATAAAAGAGGGATAGAATTTAAGAAATGGGAGAATAATAAACTAAATAAAAGCTATAACTTAAAGTATTTAGAATGCATTCACTAGAGCCACATTGACCAATCCGAGAAAGAAACTAATCTCTCCCGACTATCTCTATTAGGATATTTGCCAATCTCCGAAACGTATCAGTTTACAATAAATTAATCGATTTATTTATAAATAAGTGAAAGGTGCGGAGATTGTGGTCTAAAAATAAAAAGACCCCTAACCCCAACAAAGGCGCAATCTCTGGGAAATCAGCCTGTTTGTGCACATCTGTGTGCACGCCCATATATAACAACTGACACAATCCTGCTATCCCCCCCAACAAGGAGGATTACCAATGGGATTTCACTTGGCCAAAAACAATTAAGGGATACATATCGCGAGTTATTCACTTCTAATAAACAACCAGCAATCATTAGCAACCAGATACCCGATATGTTGTTGTTGTTTGATTTGTTTTTGTTTGTGCTATCATCATAGCTGATGATTCAGTAGGAATTATTAAGCAAACATCAGGTAAATAGCTGTCAGTTGTTGCTATTCTCGGGGAGAAACCAACGCGGGAGGTGGCACTAAATTGCACAACAGAGCAGCGTTAACCCGCATTCCCTTGTGTAGGTTCCATTCCAATATCGCTCTATCTAGTGACGTTGCCGCTGATCTATGATTAACTTCCTGTATTGACCATGATATAACACGAGCCATTGGCACAAATCCAGTTTTCACACTTTCCGCAAATGTGGCGAATTCTATGGGAGGGATGATAATGCCTATGCTGCGTCACCACATCGTCACCATCAGTCTGCGGCACTTAAGGCATAAATCTCCCGAAAAATGTCTACATTTCTGAATGCGTGCATTTTGTATTCGGGTTAATGGAATTGTAAATTTCGGATTTCGTCTGGGCACGAAAAACGAGTTATCAAAGTTTGCCAACCAGACACATTGTTAGGGAACTGATCAGGTATTAACTAGGGGAACTTATTAAATGTTGCTTACCCAAAGAATATACGGAATATAATAATATATAATATGGAAAGGTTAAGAGAAGAAAATTGATTATAGTTAAGCAACGATTGATAAACTTAATGTATTCACGCTTTAATTGTTTTCAAGAATGATCCCAAGAAAATTGTCAAAAATCATTATTATATAATTATTATTATTTAAACATCTAGAGATTTTTGAACTGATTAGAAGTGATGGAAGTCTAGTATTGAAAACCTTTTCAATTCAGTGAAAAGAGCACTCTAGAATCGGCTTACCAAATGCGTTTTTTTACTATCTGAACTTGTTATTATAATAATGCAAGGTATACATTTGTTCGCTGACTTAAACAGGTTGTTGGCAAGAGAATTCCCAGAATATGGCGATAGGAAAAGGCGCCTCAAGTCTATTTTGATAATGTTTAGCTTCACTTTTACCCCAAATAATAAGTAGTGCCAATCGATTACTGTGAATATCCCTTTAAAGGCCCTCTAATCTAGACACTTTAAGCAACCGCCTTATAATTTGAACTTAACTAATAGGAAGAGTTGTGGGGGCCCGATCACAGGTTTAATAACTATTCTTTCAACCCACGACAACTTTTGCCGCCTTATTTGCGCATTATCTAATAGTAGAATATTACCCCACCGCGCAGTTTGTTTAGCACAACGACAACAACAATAAAAATTAGCAAAAATAAAACAAAACAGACCTGAATGAAAGGACCTGTACTGATACTGACGCTGATAAGCGCTTCTGACTGATAAGACCAAAGGGTCTCATAAAAAATGGCCAGGCAGACGAATAAAAGCGAAAGAAGCTGAAATCGGAAGGCGGACCACATAATGCCGGCAACATGTGTTAAAAATAGATCGAACAGACGAACGCGTCGTCTCGTACGATGTTTGGCGATGACTAATGAACTCTTAATGAACCAAATATGGTAGACTTGAAATACCACTAACAACAATTGAACAAGAACACCAGCAGGTACCATTCCAGTGACGTATTCGGTTCGCAAACCTTATAATATTTATACAATTAATACTCCTTTTACAGGAAAAAAAAAAACAAGGACATTGTTGTTAAAAAATTAAGAATATAAGAATGCTACATATATAAGAATGCTACAGAATATTTAAATATTAAAATATTTGAAAAAGAGGTATTTAAAAACAACAAAATTACAGAATATTTAAATCTTTGAAAAAAGGTATTTAAAATGATGCTACAAAAAAGTTGTATATTAAAAAACATGGGAATTTATACCCTAAACATTCTGTTGCATACTTTTAGACACAATTTGAAGATATTTCAAAAACCTCGGATTTTCTTTGGCATCTATCGATAGGTTATGTATTAAAATAAATGTATTTCAAAGTCTGCTGTAAATACTTGACATTATCCTTTTGTTTTTGGAATAATAGCTGGGTTTTATTAATTGTTTTTAGGGAAATTGTTAAATATTTTGTCAAATCGATTACTATTATGCCTTTAATTTTTCGAAAACTATTATATATACTATATACATACAAATATATTTTTTAAATTGTTTAGTTGAAATGACAAGATTTAGACTGCTGATAATACTCTCGAATTTGAAGAAAAAACGAGAGCAGATGTTACAAATGTTATTTTTCTCTACAATATTTGATTCAAAAAGGCTTAAGGTTGTTGGGGAAAACTGACCACATATAGAATTAAAACGCAATTGAATGGCACGAATTAAAAACAAACAGTTTGCATTTTATTCGGCGCCCTAGATGCGGTCAATTGGCTGTGCCAGGTAAATATGCTCAGGTGAATGTGGCCCGGAATCATTCCGATATCGCTGTGGCCATTACTCTGGTATTATTTTCGCGATGATTGCGCTGGCATTTGCAGAAATGGGAGAAGCACCGCCCCGAAAAGAGGACGGGGAGCGGATGGAAAGGTGGACGAGCGATTAAGGCGAAGTTTTGGGTCCAAAGTAACCCGAGCAGCGACGTCGCGTCGCAACATGTGCCGCGCGATTATGCGACCGAAGCGGTCCCAGCTTTTTGGTTGCTGGATTTTCGTTGGCCAGTTTCTGTTTTGGCGGCTATCACGCGCGGAATGCGTGAACGAGCGGGAAACTACATTTCTCTCTTAATTTTTTTCTTAAGCGGACGCACGTGTCGCAGCAGACTCACCTGTAGGCAAGGTTCATGCACTTGAACAGCTTGGTCAGCGAGGTCTCGATCTCCAGATGGGAGGTGATCAGGCCCATGCTGCTCTCGTCGCACTCCTGGTCCATCCGGCTGAAGTGCGCCACCGTCTGGGGCACGTACAGCTGGACGTCGCGGCAAGTGTTGGCCGGCTCGCCCGCCTTGTCCAGACTAGGATCCTCGGGATCAAGCATCTTCACCTCGCCGTCATCCTCGAGGTCGTCCTGCGCCTCCTCGGCCTCGAAGTGCGACACCATGAACTGGCCGGAGTGTATGGATTCCCGCTCCGATTCGGCAGCGGCGGCCGCTGCAGCTCCAGATCCAAGAGCTCCATATTGCAGGTGCGGAAAGATGGGTTGCTGCGGTATCTGCTGCGGGATCTGTTGCTGCTGCTGCGGAAGCGACTGCTGCTGCTGCTGCTGGTGGGGAAACATCTGGCTTGTGCGTTGATAACTCTCGTATTTGTTCAGCATCATTTTTGGGGGGGAATTCGAGGGGGATGTCTATGCAAATACTTCACTCTTGGCCTTTATTGGTCGTGACGGGGCACATTTAAATGGTTTTTTAATGTCTCTCTGGCAATTAACTGGTGGCACTGGCCCTTTTTCCGGCTAGCTGGGGATTTTCCATCGCTCCGCATGCGGCTCGTGGGTCAAATGGTAGCTAATAGAGCTGAGATTGGTACGAAATTATTTATCGTGATTTACTGGGCATTAGCACATTTATTAATATACACTGAAGCGAGCTGCTGGCCACTAATTAAATTGCTAATTGGCGCGGTTCTTTAACGAATCAATCGTTGATTTGTTTACCACGCTCTAACTCCCGACGACACCTTGTGTTTTCCTAGATTTCCGCGATCCCTACACCTGGTCCGTCCGTCCGTTTGCTTGCTTGGCGGCCAACACGCCCAGCTTTTACCGTTAACTGCGTCACAACGAAGCACACAATAATAACAATAATAATCGCGCGCGTAGGCTAGGCGGAGAGGGGATGTGGACGTCAGCGAGCGAGACGTCAGTAGCTGCGCTTCTTCTTACCGCGCGGGCAATTGCTGATAATGGAAACTCAATTGCTGGGCGATCGAAAAAAACGCTCGACAACACGCGCGGATCGGCTTGTGGCAGGCGGCGGAAGCGGAAAAGAACGGTGGATGAATGCGAAAAGAACGAGCGGTTCCATTCCATTCCACAAACGACACTGATCGAAGAACCGAGCTGGAAAGCGGGCGAAACCTGTGCCGCGCGCACACAACCAAAACAATGAACAGCTGACGCGAGCTCTCTCTCTCTCTCTTTTGCGCTCCCTCTTTGCTTATCAGCACGGGAATGAAGGAATGCGAGGAATAGCGAGCGAGCTGGCATCAGCACACGCACACACCCATACACGCCCATGTAGAGGCCCAAACAAAGGTGCTTCTGGTTGGCTTCCTGCGGAAAAGCAAAACAAGCCAGGAACTCGGGCTAGAAATTTCCTTCTCCAACCTTAGCCACATCAAATTCCAGGCTACGCTCTGCGGAAGCCAACTCTGCGTTTGCACTTTTGACCTCTGGGACTCTGCCTCCGTTTTTCCTATTTTCTGTCCACACACACACACACGCGCACGTAGCGTTGGGGGCACAACTGCAGCTGCCCCCAAAAAAAACGGAAAGCCGAGGAGTTCACACCCACACACCCATAACGCACTCGGCACGGAGACGCATCGCGAACGCACACACGCGCACCTACAAAGCTGCTACGTAGTTTAATTACACTTTAACACATATTAACTAAATGCGAGGAGCGAGCCCTCGCCTCCAACCAGAGTTGCCAAGCTATCCACCAGCGCTAATAAACACCGAAGTGTGCCTAAAAATGACCAAAATTCGACGCAGATATGAGCGATAGTGCTGAAATGTTTTTTCCCCGAATATCGCATAACAGACTATCTTTCTCATATCCTTCAATGGAAATTAGGGTACTTTTAGGAATTCAAATGTAAATTCCAAGAGACAGTTAGACCCTTCGGGCTCCTTGCTCCGCCTCTCCACCGAAATGAAAACATTAATGCTGAACAATGAAATCGATGTATCGCCTTTTAAATACATCGATGTCGATTCATCGCCGCTTTGCCAGCTCCAACAAGAATATCGTTATCGTCATCATTATCGTTCCAAATGAAACGCAAAAAGGTTCAATATTTACTTCCTCCAGCGATTTCGGCATTTATATTGACGTAAAGATGGCTCTATAGATTGTGCGCAAGCAAATCAACCAGCACCTAGGTGCCCCAACACACAACAAAATGGAAACGTATAAAAAGCAAACGTAAGTTTCACCAAAATCGAACAGTAATTTCGCAATGACTGTCGTCTGCCTACACACACACCGCCACATTTTGGCGTTGCACCGTTTCTGTTGCTGCAAGCATGTGTGTGTGTGTGGGCTTGTACGGATTCTCGTTTAGGCCGCTACGCAGTGTTAACGTGGCAAATACAGTTACAAACCCCCAAACCAAAGGCAATGGGGCATGCAACCAGGTAGAGAAATTGGCTGACGCAATAGCTGCCTGGAGTTGGGTAATTCGCGTTGCAACTTGCAGCACGTGCGAACGCTGATTGATGACTCACCACAACAGTGGGCTCCTCCTACAGGGACAATTTCTACGAATCGCCATATCATCGCTTTTCTCTTTTTTTTTTTTGCTTTCGCTGTAATAGAGATGTATTGTATGTCCGATAATGGAAAATGAGCTTTCCGTCGAAACACAAATGTTTACTCATGACTTAACAAGAACAAACTTGTTTAATTTATGATTTGATAAACAAAAAGTAGATATATTAGATTTATAAAATCAATCCTCTATATGTACATACGTAATTTTATATTTTATCCTTTAGAGTTACAGGTTTGGGCTCCACACTTTAAAATGCAGGTCCAACCCTGCTCTTATTCCTGTTTTAACAGCTTTAATTGTTTGAGTAGGTTCCAATATTATCACGTTTCTTCATGCAAAAACTATAAAACAAACTATTAAACTAGTTGTCACACACACCGAGGTATTAGGGCAGGCCCGCGGGCAGACTTTTCGGCCAGCGATTAGATATGCGCGCCTGGAGTTTAAGTTCAAATTTGATTTTCACATTATTCCGTTGAAATTGCTCAGAATTTTGGGGTCTGAAGAAGGGGTGGCAACTGCTTATCAGCATGACGATGCACTCGATTCTGTTTCATTTGCGTCTTCGGAGGCGGCTTAGGTGCACATCTAACAGTGCGGGCCATGCAAGTAATGCTTATTAATAATGTAACATGGCTTCACCCTGTGAACTCTGATCATGATTCGACTTTTTGCAATCTTTTGCAGCGCCATCATGGCATCCTCACAACAACAAGAAGCACAGCAACAACAACAACAACCATTTGCATTATTCAGACCGGACTTCACTCTTGCAACCAAAAGTATATCACCTTTAACTTTCGACTCGAACACTTCTGATTATGGATACAACATCATTTCACCAAACCATGGAGAGCTTGCAGTTGCCCAAGGACCTTTACTGGGACCTCAAGCTGGAGCCGCAATCCCCAACATCGGCGGCGGCCGCCTCCGATCTGTTCTCTCTCACTGAGTCAACAGATACCGTGTGGTTGTATGACGATAACTTTGCAAATGGTCTGTGTTTAGAAATTAGGATTAAAGATAAATAACTAAAGATACTTGGTACCTTGCAGGCATTTCACTAATTGACAATGGATGTGATCTGACCCTGGACGAGGCCGCTTCGCTTGAGCTGCTCAGCGACGAGGAGTTGGTTGTGGAGATTTTGGACTTGAAGGATGAAGGTAAGTCGGAATAAGCAGTAAATGTTTGCTCAGGGAAAAGATAAAGTGTACAAATGTCTACGCTAGATAAGCCACTGATTTTAAGCAAATGGAAAAGATCAAGTTTGAATATTTTGACAACAGATCGTAAGTTAGATAATACTTAAGTTTGTAAAGAGAACGTGGTTGTATTAAATCAAAATATTGGTTAAACTATCAGTGTCAGGCAGGGCAAAAATGTTGTGAACAAAAAGGAAATTAATCTAGAGGCAGTTGCGAATATGTTTTAAAAATATGAAGAGCTCATTTCAAAACCAATTTAGTAAACTTTAAATCGGAGAAACGACAAAAGATACCATTTAAAAACAAACGTAATTTTCACATATTTCGAATTTTAATCTTGAACAAAATTGAGCTTGAATTATTACCCCTTTGGCTCTAGCATTTTCTTCGCAATTTTATTTATTTATCTTTATAATTATTGTAGGTTAAAGCATAAATGTATTTAAAGATATATGTATATAAGTTCGCCTTAAAACTAAATCAAAGGCTAATAGGCCCCTTATTATCCTATGTTTTCCTGTTCTGAATGTACTTATTGCTTATCTTTTAAGTATATTATTATAAGACAAGGGAACTCTAAATAATAATATATACCTAGGTCTATAAAAAGCTGAATTGTTATGAATTTCCCAAAATAAAATGATTAGGGAAGCGTCAAGGTCTTATCAACGAAATCCATAAACTACAAAGAAAAAAGCAAAGCAACCAAAAACCAAGAAAACACGAAATAAAAAATAAATACAAATTAAAAATGCAGTTGAACTTTGAACGTCTGCGAAGCGCGCTCATCAGGTTTCGGTTTCTCGAGACAATATTACAATTCGCTTGTTATCTAATTCGTTTGCTTTGTTTTCTTTCTTTTTCTATTGACTTTAACGCACTTTTCTGTCTGATTCGTTAAGGGGCACGCCAATGAAATCGTTTTGGCCAAACAAAAACAATCTAAATATTTTCGAGACGAAAAATGTCCCCCCCGCCAGACAGTTGAAGTTGAGAAACGGGTTTTGCGGTTCGCTTTGTTTTCGTTGGCGTATTCGCGCTGGTATCTTGGTCAGCTTAAAGTTGTGCAGGTTTTTTGCTTATTTTCACCGCGCTTGTTATAATAATTGTTTATAAACGTGGCCCACAAGACACCTGTACTGGCCAATTGCAAAGGCCGAGAGCGAAAAAGAGAGCAATAAAATTGTAAGCTTTTTCGGAGCCTTTCCCTTGGATTGATCACGCGCCAAGTGAGTGATCATTGGCCCTCTCTTCCACGCGCTCTTCGCAATTCTCTTTCCGCTCTTGGCTTGTGGCTCAGCTGTTACTCTGCGAGAGCTCCGCAGATAACAGCTGCTTGTAGAAGAATTTGTTTCAATTCTTCGCATAGCTGAGTTCTCTCCGCCGCCTTTTTTGACCGCCCAAACAACTTCAAACCATTCGAATTGATCGTAATGTTGGCCCGAAGGTTAATCGCTTTTCGGTTCTGGTTTGTTGAAAATGTAAACCAGAAACTTAACCTGCAGATAAGTTCACGGATTTAACAACTTGGGCGATCAATGAACCATTTGACGCAGTTATAGTATGGAAAATTTATACATATGCTTGGTATTTTTGTATACAGGACACAGCAAACTTCTTTGTTTCAAAATGTAAATTTATTCTCTGGTGACGTGCCCCCCATTTTGGTAAAATCTTCTTTTGGGGCTTGGCCGGCAGCTGTGAATTCCTAAAAATAACTTTAAACCGGAGAAGAGAGTGAGTCCTCCTCGCTTGGCATATGACATATGTATATATCATCACATATCCATCCATCTGAATGGTTTTATATTACGGAAATCGCCTTATACCACAGTTGCTATGGGCAGCAATCAGATTTCTATGCTCTGCAGGTTAAACCGAGTTCAATGCACATCGCACACCACCTGAGACTTTAGAGGTCTCAAATTGCTGGGCAGCAGGGGGTGAGAATCTAGACAGATTCAATTTCTTATATGTAGCTTTATAGATGCAGATCTGTTAGTTCGATCGCGGGTGCGAGTGTGAGGGGTGACTGACTGTTCATATACATATATACGTACAGTATTAAGACACAGTTGATAATGATGTTTAAAAAACAAACGCTTAAAAGGCCCCTCACCAGGGACAGTGGTTTGCTTATGTAATTTAGGGATATTAACTGAAAAGGTATAAATTTTTTTTTAACTTGGCGGATGGTATCTGATCATAAAACAAGGAAAAAGGTTATTTAATGAGACAATTTCGATTTAATTTGAACTATGATTTCAATTCGTACAAATTGTCATTTTATTTTAGTTGGTGATAATCTTTAATGTTGTTTTAGAGTTTTTTTTTAAGATATTTAAATCTATGCGTTAACATTGCAATATTTGAGTGGTACATCGATATTCCTTTGTATATATCGAACTTTGAAGAGACTAAACTTGGTTAATATTGTAATTTTTGAAAATAAATATAAAAACGCTTAATTAAAGAGGTTGCTGTAAAGGTGTTTTAAATATAGGAGAAAATAGGATAACGAAAAATAATTATTTTTTATTATTTTATTATTATTTTACCTTTATATGCTTTTGATCATATCTATATGTTAACGTATTAGTGATAAGTCGATATTGTTCTTATATATCGATAATTTTTGGAAATAAATCTAAGAGGATAAATTGTTAAAAGAGACGATTATTTGATATAAGGCTCTTTCTGCTATTTGTTTTAAATTATCGGTATTTTAACGTAATATGATCTATCATTGATTCCTTTTTGATTTAGATATATTAAACTTTACGATTTTCACAAGTTTTTTTCTATAAGTTAGTTTTTTACCCGCCGCACGTATTTATATCTTATATGTGTATCTTAACAAAGTAGTATAAACCGTCTTAAAATGGAAAAGTATTTAGATCGATATTTTACACATTAAACGGAAACTTCTTGAAATGTTTTTGAATGCATCGTGTTTGTCCATTTCCGGCCCACTGTGCCCGAGTCCGTTGGCTCGGCTCAACCTGACTTGGGCCGCTGCGCTCGCGGGCTGGCTTGTGGCTGCTGATAGCATCTCGGGCTGGGAGCAAACAACCAAGAGATCGATCTGGTTGCAGGGCACGAGCTGGCTGTGCGCTCTTAGCTCGACGGCGCTCTCAGGGGAGCGCTCCCGCTGGGGGCCGCCCGCCCGTCAGTTGGCCAAGCAAAAACCTCACTCGCTCCGCGATTCGAACTCAGTTGAAATCGTTACTCAGTCGCGAACGTTCGGATCGAAACTCGGCTTTGACTGCGATCGCACCCGCTCTGCCCCGCCCCGCCCCTCATTCCGCCGCCGTCTTGGACAACACAAAGAAAACTGCCCAAAGCGAACGGATACAATAACAAATACGCGGAGCAGCACAAACACACGTCTTGGCGTTTTCGAAACGCAAAAAAGACAAAAGGAAAAATATTCCAAAATTGTTTTCGTTTTTATTTCAATCAAAAGCGTTTTAAGGAGTACACTTTTTAATGGTTCTGATAAGGGAAGTGTAGACATTGACATCGAAGCAGCTTCTCTAGCCTGCACACAGAATCGGAGGCCCTCCCTCACCTTTTGCAACGGCGCCAAAGAAAACGAAGCGGGTTCGTTTGAGGAGATTGCCAGCCGTGCATCGCTATATGTAGCCAGCCAGAAGGGAGAGCAGACTGGATACGCCACCTACGACAAGATACACGCGATACGCTGAACATTCGAGTCCAGGTGTCAAGGACTTTGTGAGCATGATACCACACTGTGGATACCGTTACATGTGGAACCGTGAAATTGTGATCAATTCGCAAAAGTTGGTGAAACGACGCTAAGCAAGCAGACTGTCCACCGAAGCTGTCACCCACTTTGCGGCAGCAGTTGAATCCCACGGACAGGACAAGGATACAGGAATCGAGGGACAGATACAGACCTAAGACACACCATACTCCAGACGATTTTCCACTTTTGGAAACTATTAAGATACTTTCTCTGCCACGTGTTGAGTTTTTGAGTTATTTTCCATTATTTGTTTATTGATTTTTTTTCGTTAACCTATTTACTCGGCCTAAGTGCTGGACCAACAACAGCCAGTCGACTGTACATTCAAAATTGACTCTGTGATTTTTTTACCCCCTCTATTGCAAATATATTTCAATATATCATATCATTATTTACGAAGCGCATCTCGTTAACAATCTTAGCAATCTTAGGTTCTTGTCTAATTTTAGTAACATTGATTTTTGATCAATATTTTAGTAGTTAAGGTTCTTTTGCCAATTATCTTGTTTAGTTTAGTTTTAATAACACTTATATTAGGCGTTTTGATTACTCTTCTTCTACTGCCCTTACTTTTACTCGATTGCAACTTGAGAGACACTTGACACCATACCATACATTCCACATCACGATTCACTGCTGCCGCAAACATGAGTACATATATATTTATGCAAGCCTATGGTTAGTATGGAGTATGATATGATTTACCTTTATAAGTATATATATCCCTGAATATTTTTTAAATATATCGATAAGAAAGAAAGGAAACTGGGTCTAGTCGCAACTTAGGGGGTAACCATGCTGAATGTTGAGGTCGGTCAGCAAACAGATACTGATGGTTGTATAAAGTATATATTTTGTCATTGTTTATGTTTAGAAAGTAAAAAATAAGTAAGAAATTTTCCTCCCTTCTGCCATCTTCAACATTAGCAAGGCCAAAAATATTTCCAATGAGATGCCCAGAAATTCTCAAGTCTGAATTCTGAGACACGATCGTTTAAGTAGACACTGATGTTCGGAGTTGATCGTATGAGTTCGTTCGATGAGATTATTGGTTCTTAATCAATGCACCTCTGGACAAACCTAGCTGTATAAATGATCTAAAGTCGATTATAGTTTTATTTTGCGTTGAGTCAGGAAGAATCCTTCTCTACTAACAATAGTATTAATCATTTCTAGATTCCAATTGGAATAGCATTCCCGCATCTCTATTTCGACTTCGTTCGGTCTGACCCACTGCATCTTATCATGTCTGGTCACTTATCTGTACGAGGGAAGCAGCAGCTACATTGCAGAGATACGAGACGGAACCGTTTCACATCTCGCCCGCTCTTTCCCCGACTTGACTTGACTGCACAGTGTGGAGAGATGAGTTTGTCCAGAGCGCTTTTTGGGCAAACTCTGGGGTGGCGCAGGCTGCTCCTTGATGACTTTCCGGTCGAGCGGGTTTTGTTGCTTCGTACTTCTCTTTCATTGTCTCATTTTGATCGCTTTCAGTTCAATATTTATAAAATTCATTTGCATATTATGACTGGACTTGGTGTGGACTACGGCTTACCCGCGTTTGTTTTGTTTTTTGGGGCGCGACTGTGAAAAACAAATTATTTGCCATCTTCCACAAACACCAAACGGACAATGTTCATATTATTAATCAGCTAAGCTAGACCAGACAATTCTAGATTTCGTTCTAGCATAGATAACCCCCAATCTGATCTCTATTAAGACCTGTATAACCTTGACCCAATAAAAGTGTGCGAAAACGTAGGCCAAAAGGATTTTCCATTCGAGTCATTTCCAGTAAGAAATTAAATATGGGAATTAAACACTCGATTCCTCGTAGATTCCCTGAAATCGTTTATGGTGGTTTCCTAGGCACACTTGTCTCTGTCTCATTGCACATTTATTTGTCTACAAAGGCATTTTGTGCGTCAAGGTTGTTGCTAATCATGTTCTCATTAATTATTAATACTTATATATATTTTTTCTAACGATTGTGCGCGGACTGACGTTGTCGTATAGTCCCGGTCGTTTCTGTGCGATATTTGCAAAATGACAACGACGTCTAAGCGCTTGACTTAATCGCTCTATTTGCCTTTACTTAATGAAGAAGGAGTCGGGGTAGAACTCAAAGGAATAATAGAACATGAAGAAAAACAAAGAAAGATCATTGGGTTAAAAATTATACCAATCGAAGTCTATATAGTTTAAAAAATCAATCACAAATATATAAAGAATTGCACAATAACAGGCAGTGAGATTGGATATATATACATAGACAGACAGATCTAGACATAGCCTAGTTCTAGCCTTCAGTATTCGTTTATTAATCGATTTAAAATATATATATATTTAGCATTTGAGTTCGAACTAAATAAGTATACATATTTATAATGTTTTAAGTTATCAAAACAGTATTTATTATCATTTTAGAGTAAACCAACGAGTAGGGCTAAAAGGGTTTTCAGTAAATAATCTTTGGGTTAATAATTCCGACCTACATTGCTCACATTAGTTCCGAGTTATGCCCACTTGGCAACAATATGGAAGGTATCACACTTTATTTTCACGACTGTCGCAAATCCATACAACAATTTAATATTCTAATAAACCAGGGCCTAGGCGTGGCAACAAAAGTCTCTAATGCGAGATTTTTATGTAAATCAATTAATGCAGTTACAGTTTGCTCTGCTTTTACGTATGCAAGCGCAGCTGTTTGCAAGGAGATTGCTATTTAGATGGAGGCAGGAGGGACAGATTGATCGACGGGAAACTTGTTATGTTAATGGAGAATCGAGCGGAGCTTGGGGAGAGGTGATTGTGTTGACTGGCTACCCAGCCCAAGGTGTCGCTGGGTTAATTTTTTTACAGGCCAAAGCAGGTGTTGCTACAATGCTTCTCGAAGGTTGTTGTAACGACATATCTCGAAGAGTGTGGGGGAAAACTCTCTCCTCGTGATTTGGCCATCGACCATCATCAATTTTATCAAATAATCAAAACCGATGTCGTCGAACTTAGTTCTCTTCAATAAAAGCGAATTGAAAACAACTGGGAATCAAACGTGTATTGAGGGGAAAATATGCCACAATCAATATGCAAATGTTTACTAGAACGAGATGCGAGCGTTCGCCGCGCGCGTCCTTCACTTCAATGGAAATAAGTTTCAATTGAAAGTGTGGAAAAATATAGAAAAACAACAAATAACTTTGTCGGAACTACTACGACGCATTTCTGACTTAATAGACGAGGGGGAAGTAACAAAAGGAAGTTGACAAGAAAAATGGTAGATCAAAAGCTGTATACTATGTAATAACTTAAGGTTAACGTTTTTGATATTCATGAGATACTCAAATCCATTAGTTGAGTAAGCCAGTCTTTATATTTATATTTGTAAAGCAGAGTTCGTAAAATGGGCTCAACCGTTTTGATCATTCGATCATAACGAGCATAAGAGGGTCCCTCTGTCTCTTTTGGCTTTTATTACGAATTTTCGTGATTTATTGTGATTGCATTCAGTGGTATTCGGAAAGACAAAATCTGAAACTTTCTGAGAACGCAGGTGAAACGCAACTCGTTTGCTTTTGTTAAGAGAAGGAGACATAATTATAATCATTTCAAAAGGCAAGCGGCTTGAAGAGAACAAAGTCTGCTCTCTAACTTTAACCTAGGGAGAATAGTAGAGGGTCACCAGAGACTTTTCTTTAAGGGACTATACCAGTGTGACGACAATTTTTAATTTCAAAAATATCCTCTGAAAGCAATGTCATATCTAGAATAGTTTTTGAATGACAGCGTTCTAAAAAGCGACCGCTCGCAGGGACGATCGGGTTCAGAAGAAACTTTTTTGTTTCAGCTACTCATTCGGCCGGAACTCTTTTGTTTGGCACCTCCGAAGACAGCACATAACTCTGTTATCTTTGTGAGATCGTAAAATCTGCCTAAGAAAGTTCAAAACATTCTATGGAATACTTTATTTTTCCTTCAAAATCACTGGTATAACCCCTTAATTCCGCATTCAATCGAGTGCATGGGCAACCTGCATCTTGCGTACTTTTAATGAAACAGGAACCAACCTTGCTAGCGACCTCGTTCAAAAGTTTAATAATTGTAGACCTTAATCTAATAAATGAATGCTTATAAGCTCTATTTAATTTCGGTTTTAATATTTATACAATTACAGGGGATAACATTAAGTTTAAAATTCTTTTCCATTTAAGTTATAAAATCAGTAAGGTTATAGAATCCGCTTTGAATGATCTATATAATTTATATAATAGTCATTTCATTCTTTCATGCATTTCATATAAAAACTGCTATCTTCTTCTCTTTCGCTATCTTGTAGAATGCCTCCTGGACCAAAAGGCTCCTCTGAACTGCATCGATTATGAGACGAACAGCTATCCTAACATCGATGTCGTCAGCCAGCCGATAATACCCGTAACCAAAGTACAATTCCCTACATCCTCCACTGCTTCTCTGGCTTCTGCCGCCGCCGAATATCAGCTCGGCGATTCCCCATCTCTGATCCTGCAACAATTGACGCCACCGCAGTCGCCGCCCCAATTCGATGTCTACAAACAGCCTGCTGAGCTGCCCGAGCCCGTGCTCGTCAAGGCCGAGCAGAAGGTGGTAAGTGAACTCAGCCCTAACCAGTGGAAGCCCTACTAAAGATATTTCTTTATATTAAAGCAATGCTATGCATCCGATGCTGCGGCCGCCTTCACCTTCAACAACTGGGTGGGCGGCAGCGAAATCGCCCGCGAGAGCCAGCTGGTCGATGATATTGTCAACATGCGTGCTCGAGAGCTTGAGTTCTTAACCGAAGACTGTGAATCTCAGGCCTCTTCCTCGCTGGACAGCAGCAGCAGCAGCAGTGGCGTCAGCGGCAGCATTGCCGATGCGGACGATGAGTGGCTCCCAGAGGTGATCAGCAGTGACAGCACCAAGCAAGGCGAGAAGGTGTCGGTGCAAAGCCCAAAGAAGCGCACTCGCACCTATGGACGCGGCGTTGAGGATCGCAAGATTCGGAAAAAGGAGCAGAACAAAAATGCGGCCACGCGTTACCGCCAGAAGAAGAAGCTCGAAATGGAGAATGTTCTGGGCGAGGAGCAGGTCCTGTCGCAGGAGAACGAGGAGCTGCGTCGCACTCTCCGTGAGCGCCGTAACGAGATGCGCTATTTGCGCCAGCTAATACGCGAGTTCTACCAGGAGCGCAAGCGCTAGGCTTTCTCATTTCTCTCATCTAAGTTTTAATGTCTCTTTTGCAAAGTTATAGTTATCGTTAAACCCCAAGCTACCCCCACTCCCCAGTCCTACAACAACAACATCCCAATTTTCTGTAATCCACAAAATAACAAACACCAATATAGTTCACCAACAATTCCACAACAAAATAATGTACGCAGCCTGTCTTGGCCCCCATTTTTTGGCACTTATGACGAATCTGCGGATTCCGAATTATACCTTGCCGGTGGTGACCATTGACAAACTGATATCCCAAGCAGCACAGGCCAGTGTGTCGCTCTATAGTGACACCAGAATTTGCATTATATATCAAAAAACTCCAATGAAAACCTCTTTATGTTGTATGAATTGTTTAGAAACAAATTACCCCTTGCTGCGGCTGCTGTACTAGATTATGCAAGATTTTATTTTTGAACATTGGTTAAGCATCTTGACAAATAAAATGGATTTAGTTTACTGTTTCTTTTTTTTAACAATAAAACGTATACAGAATATTACTTAACATATGTATCAGCAATAAATCAAAAGGGTTTTCAAAAGAAAAAAAATCGGCAATATGTTTTTGGGATGATTATTTACGAAGACGGTTAATAAGCTTTAAGAAAACTGCGCTATGGCACAAGCTTACAGAAGCAAAGCATTCGAGAGTTTTTGTAAAGTAATACCGCAAGCTGAGAATGAGAATGGCTGAGGAAAAGTATCAGTGGCATCAAGGAACAAAACGAATTTTAAGTCAGTCCATTTTGTCTGCAGGTTAATACTCTCAAAATCAGAAAATATTGCTTTATAGTTCTTCCTTTATGTGGCTTTTCTTCTTCCTACTCAGGATTACAAAAACGGAACACCAATGCTTTGCAAATGACTTCCATTTAATTTATTGCGACTTTAAAGGTAGTTTTCCATAAATTATTTCAACAATGACACTAAAATCTAAATGGATTTATATTTCAATTAATAAAAGCTAAATATTTATCAATTTTATGTCTCAATGTTCTTGCTTAATAAAACAGGATTGATGTCAGAGCCTTTATATTTCCTGCTCACAAACCAAACACAATTTAGTGAAAAAAACCTTTTAATTAATCAATTATATATATTTAAGTAACATATATGCATATTCCTGCTTGAAACCTCATTATTCCTCACATCTTAACTCGCTCAGTTTAAAAGTTATCGACACAGAAAAAAACTTCACTAATATGCAATTAACAAGTTTTTGTAAAAGCCAATCCACTCGATCTAGCCAATCCCCGGACTCCATGTTAGAGCGACTCCACTATATCTGGATGCACTGGCATAATCGGATTATGATTAAATCTATATGCATATGTGAGGAGGGGGTTTGCCAGCGCCAAGAGCTTCGCTGCTGGAAAGGTGCATTAAAATTGAATCAGAGAGTGCCAATTAAATGGGAAGATTGCAAAAAGCTGAGATAATAGTCGAACATGGAGATTGATGCAGTCGAAATTTGTACACAGGAGACTGGGTAACAGGGGAGAGTGCGAAACGAAACCAAAACAAAACAATTTCTCACTTCTCGCACCGAGATTGTGATTGGGGTTGGGGATATGGGAATCGGCATGGCCTGCTCTGGGATTTGCACGCCAGGACATTTTGACTGATGAGCCGGCGACGTGAGAGCCACACGACTTGCCTTGGCTCCACTGCCTGCTACTCTCATTGCCCCGGACCCGCCATTTTCACTACTAAACTAAATTTTCCACATCGTTAATTTATATTAATATGATTTCTGTGTCAACGGTCGATGCGCTTGCCGTCGTCTACAGCAAGCTCGCCTTCGATGTGGCTGTGCCCTGAGCTCTTCCCAGCTCCGAGCGGCGATGTCGCCAATGCTGACTCCCGTCGCGTATGACAGGGCGGCAGCGACGCCCATGGAGGTCGCCGGCGCAATATTTATCTAAATTGTTATTTTTCACACTCACGCAGTTCAATGAATTCGTGAAAATTACGTTTGGGACTTTGTGTTTGCTCTCGTCGACGCCGCCGCCGCCGTCGCCGCCGTAGCCATCTCCGGCGACACTCTTCGATTCTTCCGAGTGACTCTTTAAGCGCTTGGTTAAGTATATTGGCATAAAATTCAATTTTCCTCCTTTGTGTTAATCCTGTTATTAGCTGCCGTTCGCCGGCGGAATCCTTTTTGTTCGCTCCCCTTAAATGCCAGCACTGAGGGCATTGAGGAAGCATCGGCATTGACATTTTGATGCTAGAAACCTCGCGTCTGGCGGCGGGTCGGAAAATCTGATTTTCTGATGAATGGCGGTGCTGAAGCCTAGACTTGTTTGGGGTCGATTTTTTGGGGAAATATTTGGACTACATTTTAAAGGGGATTTATTCCCATTTGATTATTTGTATTGGACCGACTTGCGGTTCATCTTGATGACTTAGGCAGAGAAATCTAAAGAGAAATACCTAATACGATGTGGCAGCAGTTTCCATCAGCTAAAGCTAACTAAGATTATATTGGGGAGCTCCAGTAATCGGCAGGGGTTTTAAAGTCCTAAAGTCAAATTGTTTTAATTATAAAGTACAATTTTTTAGAATAATTTTAAACATATTTTTTAAGTTTTTAAAAGCTCTCTGGATAGTCTATAGAACTCAGGATACAATGATTAAAATAGTTTAGTTTTAGTTTGATTTTAAAAGCCTTTACTTTCGCCCTTGGTTCCTCAAGTTTGTCAATGGACTGCTTCTCGAATATAAGTTTTATATTCTCCAGTCCACTCCCCCATTTAATTATATTTTTGTGGCTTCCGTTTCATATCAATTCACACTCGTATATATATATATCATTTAGCCAGCAAATCTGTTTGTGGAGTGTAAAATAACACTGCTCGCATGCCACCAATCCCCCCAGAGAGAGGAGGTTGTGGAGCTGAAGAAGATGGAAATCAACGTCATCGTTAAATTTAATTAGGCATCAAATGACCAAAGAGCCCGAACTAAATCAAAAGCCAAATGGCCTGAAAGTGACCCGAGTGCAGGCGGGATTCCGCCACCCCGGCCCAAAGGGGGTCGTGCAACACTTTAAAACACAATTAAAAGTCAAAACGTCACTGTAAATGGAAGCCAGTGGGCAACCCTCTAAGGACCGGAGAGTCGCCAATGAGGCGCCAAGGAGAAAGTGTCGCGGCGGGGGCGGAGAACATGACACTCGTTTTACATAACATTTAACAAAATTATAATGAGGCGCAGAATGGATGAGAGGTGGCCAGAGGACATGGCTTAACCCCTGGCGAATGTTAATGAGATGGACGTGCGAGGAGTAGATTTCATTATTTGTGTGCCTTCGATTCCATGAGATAATCTCACACGAGCGCACCCACTGTGGTTTATGTAATGGCTACTGCCATCATCACCGAAGTCGAGCTAACCACATTAGGCGTCCATTAGAACAAATTCAATTCCAGTAAAAATGGGGAAAAAGAACTAAGGACGAAATGACAGAGCGGGATATGTATGTACTTATGTAATTATCACGCAACACAAAAATACACAAATTGGTTTATCTCAGCAAGGGACAATGGTTTCCTCTACTCGTAGATGTTTATAATTACAGAGTAGCCAAATGGAAGAAAATTCCGAGGAAATTCAAAGAAGAATTTTCTAAATGGATATATGTATGTACATATATGAAAAAAGTAAAATGGATTTGCTCAGAAACTTAATAATTAGCTGAGTACTTCACATTACTTCAAGAAGTAAATCTTTTTGATCTCATAAGTCTATACACTGATCAATTAATTTATTGGGTTCATAAAAACAACATTTTTTACCATAAGGTAATCAAATTATAGTTGTATTATTATTGATATTACAGATACCTAAGAAACAAATCAAATGTACACCGAATGCAATGCCTCAAACAATTTATTGCATCTAGTCTAGATTTATAAGAATATATTATAGATATAAGAGAAACCAAGCAAGTGTACGATGAATTAAACAATATATTGCATATTTTTGGTAACCTTTTTAGGGGATTTTTAAAGTTGATTTCTGCAGGAGAGATTTATTCGCCTTTATCTGATTTTTAAATTATCTTTTAATTATGGAGTACAGGATATCTTACAGAAGATCACACTCGTATGCATCTTTCTTACTTGTTTCATTTGTTGCTAATTGCCAATGTTTTAAGGGAAAGGTGTTAAGGAAACTTTAATGGGAATGTTTCTGTTTCATGGATCCTAAATTATCAAAATTTAATTTGTAAAAACGAATAACTGAATACTGATGAAGATTATAGGCTGACGTCCGAACATTATATTGATTGTTCCTAAAAATAAGTCTTCTTTTGAGATAGAAAACTCTTTGTAATAAAAATAAATTATATAGTTTTTGAGTGTATCTTTTACTTCCATTTCTTTTAGAAACAACTTACAGCACAAGCTAATTTTACGAACCAATCCAATTGTTTGATTTTTGCCTCTCCACTTTTTTCAGCGGTCTTATCTAATCGCATTGAGTGCGAAAAAGTTATTGTACCTTCTTATCGCAACCGGCACACACATGCACGCCTGTACCCAATTTTCACACATTTTCCATTTTCATTTGCACCTTTTAGCCAGCAGCCGTAAAAATAAAGTTAAATAATATGTAAACAATTCCAAGACAAGCGGGTTGAGATGCGCTCGAAATGCGGGCCAATATCAATTCAATTGTGTTGTTTATGCCGTGTAAACTAAATACAGGAAAAGGGGATGAAGTCAAAGAGGGGTGCAGTTTAAGGGGTTAAGTTAACTTAAGTGGAACTGCACATTGTTTTTGATGTTTATTGGCTACTTTTAGAAATTTAGGAATGCTCTTAGGTCAGATGAGGAAGCCAAGAAAAGGCAAGCTCTTAAATTTGGAGAACAATTGAGATTTCTTTTTAATCAAATTATTTATTTCTATGCTATCATTATTATTATTTTTTCTAGTCATCTATTTTGGTTAAGCTCAGAAGCTGTAAGCAAGAATTTAATAGCAAAACTGCAATGATTTTCAATCACTTTGCTTAACCGCTTTTCTGCCTCTCTACAAATTGTCACAGACAAAATCAAATGCAATTTCACGGCTATTTGAATGGGACAAGAGGATAGCTCTCCTCCTCGCTCCTGCGCTCAATAATGAAATAAATGAGTGCAATTTTCAATTTGCCACGCAGATGAGCCACAAAACAATGTAGAGCGGTGGCATTGCCACTGAAAGAGGCTGCGTGCGTGGGTCATGCACCAACTGCAGCGTGTACATGGACGTGGGCTTTAAGCCGAGTGCACACAGTTTGCAATTGGTGGCTGGGAGTGCATCGTGAAGTATGCAACATGTGCAACAATTAGCGGTATTCCAAGACCCTCTTACCCCCCCAATCGGCATATCTTTGACATTTACACGTAGCCTTCAATGTTTCAGAGTACGTGACATTTGGGCAATTGGCTGTTAGACCTTTTCGAGTGGTAAATGCTGAAAAGCAGAGCTACTGCATCACATGACTGTCGGCACACTCGGAATATTTAAGGGTGGGTTAACTTGGATTTTATCTATATATATTTATTAAGAGAGTGATGCCCAAAGCACCAAAGTCTCTGCCTGACCTCTGCAGCCATGGTAAGGATAGAATGTAATGGATAATTATAATTCTAATTATCTTTCTCTAATTGTTGTTCATTGTGTTTTCACAGAATTCATTTAAATAATGATATATCGTTTCCTTTTAGATAAATTTAATAAAACTTCATAACTAGATACCTAGTTACTCTTAAATGTGACTCATTTTGTATCTATTTCTTTAAGTAGTAAACAGAATATGGAATTGCCACTCTTTTCGCAGTGTACTGTATGCAGTTAGACAGAATCTTGTCAGGCAATTGAAAGAGTTCGCGACGACTCTTCAAGTCCCCCCAGCTCTTATGATATAGCTTTCTCTTTCGGGGAAGTTCAACAAATGTACATATAATTAGCCGAGAGCGAAGCGTTTCAGTTATCCCCCTCCGGGGGTTGTTTGCCAATTGAGCATTTGTAAAAGGCTTCAAAAAAGAACATACTGTCGCCCGGTCCCCCTTACAGGAACATCCTCCTTCTGATGGGCAAACAAAAGGCGAATAAAAATCGCGTCACTTGAATCCTTAGGAAAATCAAAAACAATTAAAGTTTGTTCAAGAAAAACAACAAACAGAACTCATCAGCATGCCCCCCACCCCCACCCACTCGGTCATATGTGTAAACATGATCCATTTCCCCACATTCCTCCCGCCCACTCACACACACGCACACGCGCTCCCAAACTTGCACACACTCACTCTCACCGCAGCGAATAGAGATAACGTTGCCTACTTTTGCGCGCTGTTCGCCAACGCAAACACTTTCTGCGTGACGTCGTTTGACGTTTGCCTCCAAGTTCCTGTCACCGCCCTCGCTCCGCCCCGCCCGTACGAACGTCGAATGCTTTATACTGCTCCTCCGTCGCTTCACCGATAAATAAATTTGTACATTTGGTGTAAATGTAAATAGATTGTTCTCCCTTTTACTTGACTACACCGCGAAAAAGAAAAATTGCCTCTTTCCACCTCCCTGTTTTAGGAGAATAATAGAAAGTGGTATGACGTATTTCCATTTTCAAATAGGGATTTAGATAATTTGTTTAAAGAGCTGATTTAAGAGTCTTTCGAAATAAAATTGTCTATATTTACAGGGGTCATCAATAAAAGCTAACTTAAAAGAACCTCTCAGTTCGAAACTTTTCTTATGAGCTCTTGCTTAAATTAGGGAAGCAGTTCTATCTCTTTTGGAATCTGTTGCGTTGCCTGCAATGTACAAGTGATGTATCATACGAGAGTGTTTCTTTTTAGCTGCACTCTGAGATAGCTTCGCTTTTTCTCTCCGCCGCTTTTTAATTATACTTTAAATGTGGTCTTGGGAACGGAAGCGAATGATATAAAGGGAAGAGTCGAAGTTACAAGCCTTGAAATCTATACAAATCTGAAGAATTAATCGGAAAGTTGTCCTTAAAGAGGAGATATTTTTAAAAGAGAAAATAACATGTCGAAATATAAACTAAGTATTAAGTAATAATATATATTATCAGCAGTCTTATCGGTCTCCATGTGAGTATTGTAAGTTTCCTTTTGAAATCAAATTTAAATTGTTCGGTATTATAAATATCAAAAATCGATATATTAGATATGACTTCAGATTCGTAATCAGCGAGCTTAAATCCTAGCGGGCATTTATTATATATTTATGAAACTCTGATCACTAAACGAAAAACCTTCTTTTTTCCTCTGTGTATGTGCAAGTGTGTGTATGCTCCGATGGGTGATTAAAGGGTGGCGGCGTCTGCCTTGAGCGAGGGCGGGAAATGTGAACTACGGGGTGGACCAGGGGGCGTCGCTCATTTGCGGCCTGGTCAAAGCGGCGCCAGTCGGACGCCAAGGCGAACTGAGCCCCCACAACCGTTCCCTAAGCCCGCCAGAGTTAACCCATTGTATTCGTTGTTGTGTGCGAAAATTAAAATATGCATTCCTGTCCTTCCTCCTATACGCTTTTTGATATATTTACACATATACACACATGAATGGGGAGGAGAACATTATGTGATTATGAAGTGTGATGCCGATGCCCTTGGACGCCATGCCGGAATGTGAAAGTGTTACCCAAACTAATGGTAACCTTATCTCGGTCAAGCGAATATTCGATATAATTCTAATTCAAACGTAATTTCCGTAATTTATTAAATATATTAGTGAAAGAATACTAGAATTTTTTGGAATAGAAAAGCAGCAGGGCCATAGAAATCGTTGTAGATTATTATTTCAATGATATAGTGCGCATAAGTAAGCTTAACTTACATAAACTTGAATATATGCCGACTTTAAGATCGAAAATATTTTATGTCATAATCTATGGCACATTTTAAGTTGATTTACAAACAGAAAGATTACGCTTCTTTATAAAACAAGACATTATAAACATAATTAAAGTAAAAAGTCAAATAAAGACAAAAGTTTTTTCTAAAAAAAAAGAATTGTTGAAATTTAACTTTATTATTATTTCTAATTTAATTTATACGTGTCTTTGGCACATTTTCAGACTAACCTAAATGTGTAATGAAGACATATTTACCATTAAAGTTAAGAGAAACTTATGTAAATCCTGAATGGCTCATTAACAGAGCTGAAGAAGGCCTGCCATGAATGCCTATGACATTCGATGGCTGCATAATGTCCTTACCGGCCTTTCTCTCCCAAGCAGAACTTCCCAGAGTCGCGTAATCCGCCATCAATAACAATTATCTGTCGTGTCATTTTCTAGGTGCAAACTGCGAGCCATCAAAGGCAGGCCAAAGACGTCATTGGGCGGTTGTTTTGTATCCTAACCATTCCACCGGCCAACTTTCCCCCCACTTGCCATTCCGGCTAGGACATTCCAATTAATAGCGCTTCATTGAACTTTCTCCCGTAATTTAAATGCTAATTTTTCAAAGCAACCTTTTTCGATGTAACTTTGTTGTTGCTCTTGTTGGGATATGTTTTTTTTTTTCAAGGCGCACCTGCAATGAGTTTATACTTTTTCGCTACTAAAGTTTGATTATGAAAATGATCACAAATCAGGCGGAAGTTAAACTTTGATTACATTAACATTGTAAAGCAGTTATGGGCGTGTTGCATAGCCTTCACTCTTGCGGGCGTCCACATGACGTATCCGCAATATTTGCCTTGAAGATATTTTTAAAATGCTTCGCCACCAACTTTTTAATCACACCAATTAGCAGCGTTTGAGCCAACGAAGCGAAACGAGTCAAAGGGAGGGAGGAAGGGGCTTAATAAATATGGTAAAGGACGAAGAACCAGGGAAAGCATGCTAAAAGCCGTCTTCCATACATGTTGCATACATATACTCGTACGTATTTCCCTTCGTACTTATTCCCCTTCCGGATCGTTAAATCAAAATCTGTGATTACATTTATCTCCGTTCCCATGGCCCACTGTGTAAATAATAATTATTTGTACTTATTTTGTTTTCCCCGATTCAAGGGAATCCAGAGACTTAACAAGCATCAAGCATCTTTGCGTAAATACCACTTTTCTCCGAAGGAATCCTTTGGTTGTCAGTCGTTGACTTTAAAGCGGAGATATTTATAAGCGAGCAAATAACATGTGGAAACATAAACTATGAATTAATATGAATGAATATATATCAACGCTAGGGATTTCAAATCTACAGCCCTATCGGTCTGCAATGTATTGTTATAATTTTGGGACTCTATTTTAATTGATCTTAAATTCATAAATATTTCTATGGTCCCCCAGTTTAAATTGCTCACACTAAATGGAAAATCACTTAAAAATCCTGGAGAGAATACTCACTTCTCATACTCCCGATCGACTTGACCCGAATATTTATTGAATGACACCCACTTGCCTCGCAGCCCCAAACTTCAGGAGAGTAAATATTACAAGCCGATTATGTGAGAAGTATGTGTACGTCAGTCAATCTCGGCACTGGAAGCGTTTTGCCATAATAAATGCAAATATGCCAACTGACTGACCAACCAACCAGCCAGCCCCTGCCCAGGCAGGAATAAAAATACTAAGGGTCGCCAACAGGCGCCCTGTGTTGCGGTGATCGGCGGCGAAGGGCACACAAGGATGCTGAGCAGCTGTTGGGGACGACAAGAAGGACGATTTCTTTTTTTTTTTATGCTATTGACATTTGACAGGTCGCGTAGGATGGTTTGGCCCCGAGGGCAGGCAGCCGGTTGCGGCGTCGTCTACTTACTTAGCTTTGCTCTCTCGTCCGCCCCTTCTATTTATTATTGCCTAACAATATTTTCTCTTGTTTTAGCATTTTTAAATAACCGCGGGTGTGATTCCCCTTGCCTGGCTAAGCGTCGACTTAGAGGCCTGCTAGCTTCGATTGAAGAATGAGAAGGCGGAGGAGGCGGAGTACTGTGCCCTGTCATGATTAAATTTGTGTCTTAAACATGTTAAAGTCGATCGCGGGCTGCTTAAAATGCCGGTCGTGTGGTGGAGACTTCTCTCTTGATTGCATTAAAGGCGTTGAGTTGCTGCTGCGCCCCTGGGTGGGATTGAAATCCAGTTTTGTGGTTGCCATGATTGATGGGTTGACGGGGCGCGAGCAAAGAACAGATTAACAACGACATTCTTCTATTTAATTTGAAAGTACACATGTTTTCTTAGGATATAATTACGTTATTATTTCTCTTCTAGAGTTTAAACCAAGATCATTTGTTTATTATAGCAACGAACTACTATAGCAGCAAAAATGTTGTAAGCTAAACAATTGCTTCATAAATATATATATAATATATACATAAAATTGTAGCAAAATAAATATTTGGTATTTTGTATTTCAATACAGGCATCTGGTAAAATATAGAAACAAATATTACATTTGTATTTTACTTGTGTTTGAAGCACTCTAATTCGCGGCTCAGCAAAGTTCTCTGCCGGTCTTCTGCCAGCACATACACACTATCAAACGTTCGCCAAAGGATTTTGGCCACACTCTCGCGAAATTACGGCAAAGCACAGTGCAGTCACGTTGTCGCTTTGTAGCTAAATCTAGCCTTATCTAAAACTTGACTTTAATAGCTATTTTTATAGTCATACCTATTCACACCATATTACAGAATATTTTAGCTATTTCTCTTTCTCATCTCCAGCCACTATAGGGATCTGTATCTTCAATTTCTCAAACAGCCTGATGGAATGTCAGCATGTAACTGCAATGGTGTGGACCACTGATTTAAATGGTTATTATTTTTAAAACATTAGAACCTCGAACCTAATGAATATTAAAGAAAATTTCCATATGCATTTCTTTAATGATAATTAATGATTAAATAAATAAGTTATAGATATTTAATGCAGTAATTTAATTCATACATTTTAATACATTAAATCATAAGTGAGACACTGATCCCTGACAAATGTTTCCGAGCCAATTTCTCCTCCCACAACGAAACGTATTCGCAATATTAGAGAATTTGTTTGCTCGGTTTTGTCCCAGACGAAATGTCGAGTACAATGATAGGTTTAATAAGTTATGGGTAAGGACTGCAACCAGGACGAGACCAGACACGCACAACCAACTGTTGATGGGCAGCGAACGACTTCGGACCTAGCCGCAAACGGCAGAAACTTTGTTGAATGGGAATAATCAAAAGGTCCTCGTTGTAAGCAGCTCTACGCTACAGTTGCCCCCGCATTTCCTTCTGTTTTTTCCTTCCTGTTTATTATTTCACCATCGGGCCTGGCGAAAAGCAGGGTGGCAGAGATAGTACGCCAACGCGCTTACCCTGCCGCCGCCGTGTGATTTACATAATGTCCTTGTCGACAACAGCTTCCCCAGCCCACTCTTTTCTATTTTTTAGCCATCCCCTGGAATAGAGTTGCCAGTTTAAAAATATTAACTGTCAATTTGCATTTGGCAACACTTGGCTGAAGAGGAATTTGTGAACAAAGAGGACGAAGGATGGGTGGAAGTGACGCGGCACTGCAAGCCAGTGCACTCGCCGCTTGAAGTTTACTTATTTTCGTCAATGCGGAGAGGCAGACTCTTGACTGCCACGAGTAAACATTGTCCTAAAAATATATTTATTTTTAGAATCAGCGGAGGAGGATTGCACACTTTAATAGTCTTGAAAAGGTCTTGTAATTAAAGTGATTTACGTTTTTACATAGTGATTCATTATTATGAAAGTTAGTTTATTAATTTCTAAAATATCTAGGCCCTAATGAGGCCCTAGGGAGTTTGTTCTTGTAGCGAAGACCACTGATAATGATCGATGGTGATCGAAACACAAAAGATGTGTGTGTATATATATGTTGATCTAACATATAGTCGAGTTTTAATTATTGGAAATTAGGCTGGCAATACCTCGAGTTACTATCTCACTTATCTCAAATTAAAATCCGCTACCTTTATAAAAAAATAGTTTCTGATCTTTATTTAAAAACGCAGTTAAAATATATATAAATATATCTTATATAATGTATAGCTTTATATATATAGCTTTATTTTATATAAGTATGCATAAAACTTGCAGCAGAAAAAAGGACATGCTGCAGGCAGACAAACAGACGCACAAGCCTAGATTGACTTGGCTGGCAACGCTGATCCGTAATAAATACATGAGATATTCGAGGTAACCGATAGATAAAACTTTAACGAAAAAGAAAGGCTACACATTCTACAATCAGCCTGTCTGTTTTTCATACCCGTCACTCACAAAGCCTTCGCTTCCTCTTACAACTTAATGCACAACTTTACATCCTTTAGTCATTCGATACTCCTGCCCACATTAAAAAAAAACCCTTTGAGCCGGATCAAACAAAAACGTAGTCATATAAAAAGCCACAAAGACACACATGCCTTATAGCAGGGGAAACTTGCAACATTCGAATAAGCTAAATAACTTTCTGGCAACATTTTATTATCTGTCGACAATAGTTTATCATGAGATAAAACCCACCCGATAAGGACGTAAGCACTGTGATAACCAAGAGCAACAAGAGCGTGGACAAACAGACGATAATAATAATAACAGTATACAGTATATAGTATACGGCCAGGCCAGGCAATCGGAGTTGGTAACAAAGGAGCTGGCGACGGCCAAGTGGGAAGTCATCCGCGCTCGAATGCAGGCCGCTGAGAGCAACATGCGTCAGCGGGACTAATCAGGCACCCAGCCCCCATGCCTCCAGTCCTCGAAACCTTATTCCAGGGGCCCCTGCCCCTGGCCCCTGGGGCTCACAACCCCCCGTCTGGAGTTCGGACCGAGCACGTGGTGTGCATGTCTAGAAACTCCAAAACACAAGCCACCCCGTTGGGCGAATGTGGCTTATGGGGTGGCTCTGCCCCTTTGTTTGTGTGGGTGTGTGTGTTAGACTGGGATAACGTGTAATGTGATAAGGACTCGGACGTAGTGCCCATCCTTTTGCTTCACAAATGTTTGGTCGTATTGGTTTTGTAAAGAAAATGATATTGAAGTCATTTTTGAGCGGTACAAGTGATTTACATTTATATACTCCTAAAGCAGAGATGGCCACACGGAGCTCCTGAAGGCTCTCGAGGCATTAGTTCTCTTAACAACTCTATAAAGTCAACGTTTGGGGATCAAAGCAAGCGGTTCTGTCACGATTTCTTCAGTAGCCTTTGGAATGAAAATTATTTCAGGGATTTGAGAATAAGAATTATTTAAGGATGCTATGCTATCCGTATAATCCCTTTATAATGTATAGGATATATGTAAAATCAAAGAAATCTTCAAGAATATGTAAAAGAGATAATAATATAAATAAAAATAAATACATAAAGAGATATTAATATTATTCCAAGAAATTTTATCTGACTAAGTAAGGTAAAAAGGAAGCTAGAAAGGTGCTCAATCATAGTTTCCTGAATATTTTGATTATACTAGGTAACAATTAGTCCAGACACCCTGCCCTACTCTCTCTCTACAAAAACAATATTACGAAACTCACTCATATTTTGACTCAGTCTTTGAGCCCGTTCAGTTGCTCTCCATTCGCCAGTTGGCTTCGCTTCGGGCCTTCGTGCGGGTGGAAGCCCCAGCCCATTCCCAGAACATTGGACTTGTTGCTCGCCTCGGCGCTCCTCGGCGAGGCCTGTGATTCGCCTTTTGGCCTGGACTCGGGTCTGCCGACGCTGTCGCTTCGTGGCTGCAGCCATTCCACAAGTGGCCGTCATCCTTAGCGCTTCCGCGTTTCCGGTACTCGGTGGGCGCTCAGTTTCGATACTTGGTTCAGCGCGATTCGGTCGTCGCTCTAAGCTTTGAAAAATATTCGAATTGTGCTGGAAAAAATCAAGAAATTCATTATATATATAATAAATTCTGTAAATTCTGAAACAAAGATAAAAATATATAGTGCTTATTGGGACAAAAGAAATATTAATTGTAATATAATACAATAAAATAATATTGAAGTTTCCCAAAAAATAGTGCGAGGTGTTGATACAAAGTTTTTTAAAGATATTGTGACATGCAGGCTCAACGATAACTTGCCAAGGAGAACAACTTTAATTCAGTAACATTAAACGTAAGTTAAAGTTATAGTTAATTTATATTTCAACTGTTTGGGGACAATTTGTAAAACTTCTGAAAAAGTTATACAATTCATAAAAGTGGCTTTTAAATATTTTATTATTTCGTAATTGCTTTTGTGCATATTGTAAACTATAAAACAATATTATTTTGAATTAATCAAGCAGCATTGCTAATTTAAATTCCTTAAATAATTTGAAGTCCTTTAAAACTTTGTCATGACCTTTTTTATTTCGTGCGTTTTAAGCGTCGCGTTTTCTAGTGGATTCTTTGAAAGTTACAAATTTAAAGGTGAAAAGCGTCAATTTAAATATTTTAATACGACATTCTTGTAAAGCAATATATTATTAATAAGTACATAAAAAACAATAGGGATTACATGGGCAATTATATTAAATCGGATACTTTGAACTGAATTTAAGGCCTTTGTACTGGACATAACTTCAAACCACTTGAGAGTTCAACGGAATTTCCAATACTTGTCAAATGCAGTGCCACATTGTTGCAACCTTGTTTCAACCCACGCCGAGAAAAAGGGCAAACAAAGGCGCGCAAAAGTATGCTTTATTTACTAGAAAGCATAATAAATATTACACAAGACCAGGTGCTGACTGCCGGCTGCATTGCTAAGATCCTCGAGCCCCCAGGACCCAACGTCAGACAAAGGAAGCTGCAATTTCAGTGTAATCGACCACCGGCAGTAGGGAGTGCGAGCCTCCAACGTGTTGCTAGGATCTGCATTTAAGGCCATAGGATGGCGACAAATCGGCGACTTATTGAGACACTCTCTTTTCTCTCTTAAGAATTCCTTTAATACCCCTTAATGGCCATTACATAAAAACCAAATTTGAGCTCAGTGCAGTGTTACAACTTTATACACTGCTAAGATAAAAAGTTTAACGAATTGGTGATCAAGAATTGGTTTTGTTTAAAAAGTATAAGTAAAAGGTGATATTTCAAAGAGAAATCTATAAATATGGTGGTAAATAATATGGTTCAAATTTGAAGTTATTCATATTTTAAATACAGTTTTTCAGTTCTAATAATTTCTTCAGCTTTTCAATGAACTTTGAGGTAAAACCAGGAATAAAACTAACTTGTATTCGTTTAATATGTACAATAATGTAAAGTTGGAAATTTGTTGAAACATTAACAGATTTAGTTGTACAATTAAATTATAAACAAGCTCAAAATGCTGCTTTATAAACAAAGTATAGTCAGCAATCGCATATTCCCGTCTTGATAGATGAAGGACTACCCGCTGTGTTAAGTCATTGTGTTGTAGTCATTTCTCTTAACATTTCTTTTAAAGACCCCAAAGAGTCAAGAGAGCCCAAGGAGCTGTTGTCGTTAAATAATAGCGACACTTTTGTTTCACTCAACGCCGACCGGGAAAGAAATGCACCGCAAAGTGCGCGTTTTCTATTACAGCAAAGTCGATGTTCACGGCCCGGGCTCCTGTGTTTCCTGTGTCCGCGTGTCCCCCGGATATCCGTGTCCATTGGTCTGTCCCACGCTTTAAATGCTGCAGCCCGGTTCCGGGTCAAATGCTGGCTGCCAAAGGGCATTCCATAACCATAACAACGACAACGCCGCAATCGCGTTTCATCGGTAACCGTTTTGCTCGCAGCTTCAATCCTTCTTTTCTAATTCAAGTACAATGCAATGAGTTCATGCCGCCTGCCCCTTGGACCAGAAATTACTTACAAGAAGGGCACAAAATGTATCCTTTCGCCATTTAATAATCAGCCACTGATTAGCGCTGAATAAATTATAAATTTAAGCGTAAATTGTATAACTTTGGTGGGTTTTTCACTTTAAGTTTTGTAAGTCTCATAATGCTGCATAAAGATTATCCGACAAGCAGCTTCATTATATTATTATTATTATATAAGCTAATAAGATTGGAAAATTCCACTAAAATATACCTTATAAATAATATAAATTATTTTAATTTCATTTTCTTATTGTTTTGTAAAATAAAATCCAAGAACGAATGCATAGTAAAGTTTTGTAAAGCATCGAGGCCATATACAAGGACTATCTAGTATTCCTGTTGATATATATCTATGTACATGTAATAAAATCGAACCAAATAACATTAATAAACGAATTCCATTTTTTGTCTGCTTTTTGAGATAATTTTTGAGGGAATAATATTAGATATGTGTCATCGAGCCTAATTTATGTGTCAAATAGTCACGTGTAATGTTCAATGCAGATAGCAAATATCGATTTCAGATAAGGATTATCAATGAATAACAATGATAAATGAGTGGGAAGTTCGATACCGAGTTTTCAAGCTGAAAGTTCCAAGCTTTATTACAGAAGAAACCTATTTACATTTAGTTTTTTTTTTGGAAAAATACCGTAGAAAGCAACACATAATATTTTGAACAGGGTAGCGTTCAAATATTATATATTTATAATCTTAATTATATATATATCTCTCACACTGATAGTAGCCTCACATGTTAGGTCACTTCTCTTAGCCCTGGAGATATTGCATTGAGCTTGATTCTTGAATTTCTTACAAGTCCGTTAGATCCCTCAAAAGGATCGTTTTAATTATTTTCTTTAAAACTAAAAATGTATTTGCTTTAAATAGGTTGATGGTTTAAATCAGGGAATGTCTACCTATCAGTATCTATTATGCAGTTGTAATGAATACAACATTTTTAAAAACATACAAAATGGTCTACTTAGAGGTATCCTGCGGAATTATTTTAGTTCGCTTCTTAAAATGCAAAAATTTAGTTGCCTTAAAGTGAAAGGATTAATTAAATCGAAAGG
The DNA here is from genome assembly GCA_008042475.1 of Drosophila kanapiae. Lineage (NCBI taxonomy): Eukaryota > Metazoa > Arthropoda > Insecta > Diptera > Drosophilidae > Drosophila > Drosophila kanapiae. The sequence goes on along the minus strand of VNJM01000851.1, from coordinate 52,411 downwards.
TCCAACTTCAATTGTAATATAAATTTCAAATTCAATTATTTTATAAATTGTTCGAATCTTGTCAATAACACGAGTTACTTCGCATTGTATAGAACATAACCATAAAATTATTTACAAATTTTAAAATAGATACTTTAAATAATAATAAATGGCAACAAGTCAAAGTATTTACAGGGTAAATTCCTTAAAGGTTACTCTAATTTTGCTCTGTTGAGACATAAGACCTTCCCAAGAGATATATACATATTATATTATATAATATTATATTATATATTATAATATAATATTATAATATAATATCTATGTAACTATGATGATATAAAATTTTAATTTTTAGATATCGAAATGAAAACGAGATCCTTTTGTAATATTTAAAGATGATTTTATAGGTTTTGGTAAGATATTCTCTTCTATGAGAACGATCTTTCTAATTAAATACATAAATATTGGAATAACTTATCTCATAAATGGAATAAATGGAGAATCTTTAAAGTTCTAACTTAGGCACTCCCTTTTCTCTAGTGGAACCTTCGCTCACCCTGTGTTCGCAGTTGGATATTCCTCTCCTAACCATGGATGCCACCCAGCTGACGGAACTGATGACCAGCCATGACTTCATGCAGTTGCAGCAGCAGTTGCACCACAACAACAACAATTACAACACGGACGGACACAATGGTCTATCACCAGAATCGGCTGAAGGCAGTACCAGGCCGGTGCGACGAGCCACCAGGCGCACCTCACAGGTAAGTCGGTTACCCTGACTCTCACAGAGATGGTGCAAGATACCATCAATTCAAGCATTCCAATTTTCCTTGTTGTCTTTCAGGTAAGCAATAACACCTACGATCTGGAGATGACGGACTCCAGTTCGCAGAGCGACGACACGAGTGGTGGTGGTGGCAGCAGCAATGGTGGCGGCAGCAGCACCACCAACAACGGTCATCCGCCGGGAAGTTCCCAGGGCGGGCAGGGTTCCCTTGGTCGCGGGCGAAGCCAGCAGGCCGGCTCCGGTGGCTGCGGATCTAGCCTCACGCCGAATAGTGCCAACTCTAGCTCCTCCAATGCCAATGCCAATGCCAATCGGCGGCGCAAGGGAGCGCTGAACGCCAAGGAGCGAAATCTGCGGCGCCTGGAGTCGAATGAGCGCGAAAGGATGCGGATGCACAGTCTGAACGATGCGTTCCAGTCGCTGCGCGAGGTCATTCCACACGTAGAGATGGAGCGGCGTTTGTCCAAGATCGAAACCTTGACGCTGGCCAAGAACTACATCATCAATCTGACGCACATCATTCTGTCCAAGCGCAACGAGGAGGCAGCGGCCATGGAGCTCAATTCCGGGGCCGTTGGCGGTGTTTTGCTTTCCAATCTCACGGCGGAAGGCGGCGGTGTCGGTGGCGGAGCAAATGGCACGGCTGGTAGTGCCAATGCCACGACGCTTTGTTTTGAGGATGCTTTGGCCAATGGAGGGGCCTTCGATTGCGCGCTTTTGGCTGCCACCGATGGCAGCCTGCTAAATGCTGCCGCCGTGACCGCCACGTCCACGATGCAGAGCCTCCAGCCACAGGCCATGCACATGCAGACGCCGCTGGAGCAGCAACAGCAGCAGCAGCAGCAAGGCAACCACCTTCCGCCGCATCAGCACCAGCAGACGATGCTGGGTCATGGCCACATGGGAGCCGGCATGATGCAGCCGCAACAGCAGCAGCAGCCTACGCTCATACTCAATGGGAATACGGCGGTGGGCGTGGGCGTGGGGATCGGTGTAGGCGTGGGCAATAATGGGGCAAGTTTCGCGGATATCAACGACAATTTTGACGAGCCTTTTCGGGAGTTTCTCTAAGCCATCGGCGAGGCGGGGTTAAGTGATCATAATGGAGGTCTGTGGTAAATGGGGATGCACGTATAAATAGAATTTATAGCTTAAAGGAAAACAAATATGATCGATCAAGTTGAGTGCTCGAAATATTCCAAAAAACCTTCACAGGATATATAGTTTGATTTGTCAAATTATCGCACACAATTGTTAAAAGTCCTGGTTAAAGGTAAGAATGGATTTTTGTCAAAAGAAAATCTTATTTTTCCATAAAGAATTTGAAAGAAAAGGAGCACAGTTTAAATTCAAACAAAATTTTAATAAATATTGTTTTTAAAAGCTCATATTATGTAGTTATACATTTTGTTTACCCCTAGTCTTATTTAAATAATAATATTCCTCTTGCTTAGACTCAAAGCCATCTAGAAGAGCAATTTCTAAAGCTTCACCGCGAAACTCCCAACCCTCTGCCTGAAAACCACATAGTTATTAACCAGAATCAATACAATTATTTAAAAAAGAGCAAGTTTATAAAATATATTTAAATTAATCTAAATTGCACAAAATTAACTCATCCTGAAATATCAGTAAATTAAAAACTTGTAAGGTTAATATACGTATTTAGAAACTAAGACTCTATATTTTAAAGTAAACGTTTTGGCAAAAAAAAAGAGAGTTAAATGTAAGTTAATTAGTCACATTAAAATTACACAATTAACCCCTGTTAAAGCATTGAGAAACTAGTTCATAAATATTGTAAATTATTGTTTTATGCATATTTCACAATGTACATAAACATAATTATATATAAAGGGACAAATCGGACGAAGCAAACACCAGGTACATGTTAAAAATTCCGACTTAGCATTCAGATTGTTTTCCAAAAATACTGGAACAGTTAGCGGAAGAAACTTTGAATTATTTACAAGTCATAAATATTTCTTTTAGTTTTTTCGACATGCGTTTTTAACTGACACAAATGCAACCATTTTTGTTTGTGGTGAAATGTAAAACCGAAATTCGCGATAGAGAGGTTCGACTGTGTTAGTATTCCATGTATGTATGTATGTTTGTGTTAACTGTACATACAATTGTCAGCAATAGCAACAAAAACAGGGCATCAATTACCGTTAACTAGCAGCCCTGGCGACTGAGGAATGACGGTCGCCGGCGAAGTGACGCGCCAATAAGTTAATTTACCACCCATGATCTTTTTAATGCACTTGAAACATACCATGGGCGGCGGACGGTGGACGGTGGGCGAAGGGCAAAGGGCGGCGGCAGAGTGGAGTAAAACAATTAATACACCGAAACGCTCAATGGCTGACACTGGAATTGGCACACTTCCGTTATTCCTTGCTCGCGGAAAAGAGACGACGCTAGAGTGACGCTCAAGAACGGTAAACAGTAATAAAATAACGGTGCTCAATGGGTGGTGGACTGGGGTGGCTGGAGAGGAGGGGATGCTGGGGGTCTTAGCAATAATTAAGTGAAAAATAGCAGTTGGGGCGATAACGACTCTCCGTTCTCTTGCGTGCGTGTGTGTGTGTGTGCGTGCCGAGTTAAGCTTGTTTATTATGTTTGATTAGTCAGGATTTAGAATTTTGGGTTAGTCGGTGAGGAGGATACGTATGTAGCCTGCATACAGATACGTCTATTTCTAGCGCTAGGTGGGAGCTCGGGAACTGGGAGCGTTAACTGGGCGGGAACGAGTAACGGGAACTGGGGAAAAGACAACGAAAGTCGTGCTGGGCGAGTCCATAGAGCAATATTCGTATTCGGAGGAGGGATTTCTACGACGACGAGAAGGAGAAGCCAATCGCTAGTAGAGCAACGAGTTAATCTAGTCAAATTCTGTTTGCGAAAAGCGAAGCCACCAAAATATCGCATATATAATGTATACATATATATATAACTTTGGAAATCGCAATATAGATGTGTAGCCAGTCTTTAGATGTATATTGTAAGTGTTTTCCAAACCAAAAATCAAGTCTATTATATCTATATTTAAAGTTTAAAAACGAAACAAAAGTCCCAAATGAGCAAATATTAATGTAACGGAATACTAAATAAAAACATATTACTCGTATATTGTATATAATGTTAAGAAGGGACTAAAGTTTGAGAGATGAGCATTTGTTGGGTACAAGTAAAGTGAAGTATATGGGATAAACCTCTATATGAATACAATTGAAAACAAAAATTATGCTATCTAATGGATAACAAAGTATACTTAGGTGCAAAGCAAAGTTTATTGAATAAAGCAAACCCTAAAATATTTAATGCGGTTTTTAATTCTTTATCGTTGATGTCTTTTTTACAGATAATAACTTTTTACTGGTTACTTCCTATTGTTGGATCTTATTATCGCCCTTCTAAAGAATAAAGTGTATAGCTTTAGTTTAGAATTGGAACTACATAGGAGTATTCTTGGACTTCCCTAAAATATTTCTTTATCGCAGAAAACACTGAGTGTTCGCCGTGTTAAAGGTTGATCTTCATTCTTATGATATCTTACCTTTACAAGTTTTACCCTCTTGGAGAGGTTATATTTTAACCCTTTAGGAAATATGTAGCCTAAAACCATTATTATGTCAAGCGAAATTGGTTCAATTTTATCTACGAGCATTTTTGTAAATCATTGATTAAACGAAAATAAATTAAAATCTGGAGTATGATTAATTATGATGAAATAAACGCAGTATCTTTTTGGAAATCTTGCACTCAAACTTCACCACATTGCATCATGTTTTTCAATAAAAACATGCATACATATATGTAAGATCAAGAAACGTCTTAGATTTCGTACAATCGTACTTTTTGACGGTCATCTTTTCTGATTACTGCTCACAATTAAAACTCAAATTATAAGAAACAGAAACTAAATGTAACAAGCAATCATTTAATAAGAACGTAAAACTTAAATTCGAGCAACCGATTTCATTATTGTCGCGGCAATTGTGTGAACAGTTGCGGCGAATGAAAATACCAAAGAAAAAGCAAAACAAACGGTAGCAAGACAAAATGCACGACAAAAACCAGTTCTTAGACCATGGTTCACATCTGCGATTTGGACTGCTTTATAATGTTCGGTTTTCCAGGTCGTGCGCAAGCAGTACAACATTAACAAAGCATTTACAAAGTGTTTAGCAGAGTTCCCCATCTTTTCATCAAAGCTATCTACTATATTTCAATTTTCACCATATTATTTTCCGTATTTTGTGGGAAAATTATACCTATTCTTAGTTCACCTCTTCAACTGGGTTTCTGTAGGTGGAAGAGCGGTGATGGTAATATTGATAAATTCTGTGATAATATGTAGTTGCCTTCATTATTTATGGGTATTTTTGACGTCTTGGTGGTTCCGCCTAGAAATTTTAAAGAGGAAATATTTTTAGCAGAAGAGTTTAGGGGGTTTCGGAAACTTGAAGCATTACATGTTCATCATTTTAACAACAGATTTTCCAAATGTTAAAAATTACAAAACATCATACTTCTATTATTATTATAGTATGAAATTAACCGGTTTTTCCAACATAAAGTTAAAGCAGGATTTTTTAGTAAGAAATCTTGACTGTTCGAGATATTTTAGGGTAAGGCGTAATTTGTCATCTGGTAACACTGTCTGAAGTTGTTCTGATAAGAGCGCGAGCAAATCAAACAAAAATAACAGCGTCGTGCGTTCAAGCAGGTATACACAACGGAAAAAAATATTGTTTACCTCCATACCGACTTTAAGGATAATCAATTTGTATGAAATTATCTGTGATTACTGTGAAATGTGAATGTGTTGCAGGGATAGAGACACACGGTGAAGGCATGGCTTGTTTTCAGGGGTGGGGAGCGAAGCTGGCGGCTGTGCAGTTATTTCTTTTCAGGTTCACTGCCTTGCTTCCGCTCCACTTTGCTGGCCTTTGTTTTGCTTTTGTTCTGGTTTTTTACCTGCCTTTACCTGAGATCTAGAATGTGAAACTAGTTACTTGTGTTTGTGTGTGTCTGTTGGTGTTGTCTGTGCGGACTTGCAGCCAAAAATCATGTTGGTGTTGGTGTTGTTCGCCGCTCGAGTTCGCTGCAGTTTATTAACCCTTACTGCGCCGCTCATCGCCATCGCTCAGATTCGGCCAACACTTTCGACTTTTGCGTTTCGGCATCGAAAATAGAACAAACGGTCAATAAAATGCTATGCCCGGTGTGTGGGAATTCCGTACTCCCGTTTCTGTGCCCATTCCTGTTCCCGGTCTGTGTCCACGGACGGGTTTCCGGAATTAGCCGATGGCACGCAACCAGCAAAGGTGTATCATTATGCACACATGCATCCGCACACAGCGCTAGGCCCCGGCATTGACGTCCAGTCCCAGCCCAAGTCCCCCCATCCCAGACCCAGTGACCCCCATCCCATCCTTCGCCTGCTTCAGTGAGCAACTCCACCCGAGTGGTGGCCAGAGAGGATAGGCACGGGCGGAGGAACAGTGGTTGCGCGAAGTCTCATTTCTGAAATTTGTGAAATTCTGGTATTCTATGAAATCAAAATCTAAGCTTGAAGCTTATCTGCAGTAATTTTAGAGCAAGTCTCAGGGGAAGAAATAAGAAAAAATAAGGCAAATAAATGGGTTTTGTTATTTTTTAAAAGAATTTGAGATAAAACTGTTTTTTGTTGTATTCTTTGACTTATTTTAGACATAAAGGACATGTTAAATTAGTAATTTGTATACCTATCATATAGCTGGCATCGAAACGAACGAAAAATTAAATAAAATCTAGGTTCGCAGCTTTTCTGCACTAATTTGGGGCAAGTCCCTGGAGAGGAAAGATAAAAAGTGGTTCATATACAATGTCTTAAGGAATGAGGTGACGTATTCCCATACAAATGAAACAAAAATAAATTACAATGAAATAAAATATAATTAAAATTCATTCATTCTGGTAATTTCCTCGAAAGTTTTGAATTTTTCAAAAGAATTATAGTTAAAACTGTATTTTGTCGTCTGATTTGTCTAATTTAAAACATGGAATATGTTTTAGCTTTCCAAATAGTATTCCTTTAATGGAACCGGATTGATATTTCCATATACTCCGTTGTATGACTTAAAAATATATATATTAGAAAATGAATATGAAATAATACATATATAATGTAACTTCATTATTTTATAACATATAATTTGCCAAAGTAACGGTTGGTTTAAAATACAAACTGCAAGTAATAGAAACATCAAATTGCCTCAGTTTGCTTCCGTTCTTTTTTAAACTTATATTTGCCTGTATAAGTTTGTTTTTAGGCCACTGTGCCTATAGACATGTCCGCCACCTCTGACAAAGGTTTATTGACAAGGCGTTTTTATCGTCCTGTTTACGCGTTTGGGCGAATGTATATTTGATTACTCCACTCTCATGTCCCGGCGACAGGTGCGCAGGTGAAACTTTTCACTGGACTTCTTTTGTAAAGCTCTATATATATATATATATATCTATATGTGTAATCAAGCTATGCCACTGGCCAGTGGGCTATTAGCCACTTTTTGCCACTGCTGACACAATTTCAAGACGATCGATTTCGTCGTGGTTTTATGCTTTTGTTCAGGTTCTTCATATTATGCCTACAGCAGGGCAGGGCTACTGACATGCCACTAATTGGAACAGCGACCTCTTCTAATTGAAGAGTTCAAACTGATCGGTTGCCACATAATTTGCTAGGCAAAGGCAAGACCTAATATACAACTGAATGCAAGGGTAAGAATCTTCAACTAATATTTGTATATGTGTACATATATTCCGTTGATTTGATAATCATTTTGAAGATAAGATAGGACTGCATTCAAAATTTCCTATAAATTGCAATGGCACTGAAGGCTAACTCCAGTCTTAAATTTATTTCGCCAAAGTAAAGTGTATTCCTGAGCACAATGACGGTGTACCAGTTTGAGAAATGGTATGAAACGAACCTATATGATTAATATTGTGAAATTGCAACTTGAGTAACGCTCCTCTTTGGGGATAAAATCAGTTAATACAACTCAATTTTGGTGTAGAGTATTTTTATATTCATTTTGAGTTTGTTTTCGTACTCAAAGTTGTCTCAAAGTTATGAAAAAATAGTAAACCTAAGAATCTTAGGCAAGAAGAATACATATTTGAGTACATTTTACTTACATTATATTCATAATTATCTCCCTTTAAGGTAAGATAAGACAGTATTCGTAATTGCTTATAAACTTAACTGGCACTGAAGGCTAACTCCAGTCTTAAATTTATTTCGGCAAAGTAAAGTATTCCTAAACAAGTTTAAGAAATGGTATGTTACGAAGCTATAAAGTAACATTGTGAAATTGCAGATCTAATTGTAGGAAAACTATGTTTAAAATTTCTATAATGAACTGCTAAGGAAATTTAAAAAGTGTTGTAGAGATAACTAAAACTTTATAATAACTAACTATAACTAATAATAACTATAACTAATATATAACTATACCACACAGGTAACTACAAATTTGAATGCAGTCTTATCTCTATCTTATCTCAAAGAACTACATTTGTTCTTTGTTGAGATAGGTATAGTAGTTATAACTACAACACTTTCATTAGAATCTCAAATATAGAAAGCCCTTGAGATAATGCACTTTCGGCACCATACCGTCTGCCGCAATCCTTATAAGATTGTGCAAATATTGTATGAGTAATTTCTTAAATCTTATCTTTACAATTCTGTTTACTTGACGGCGGCAACTTGCAATATTTGTGACTGATTAGATGTTGCCGATTTTGTGTCATCTGCATGTTCGCAATATCGATTTGTGTCGGCCCGCCCGCACTCTTGTACACTCAATGCACTCAAAAGCAGGTCGTCCTTGCAGCGAATGCGCAGCACCCTCGCCCTACCGCCATACCCATCAAAATAAAATGTAATAACAAATAATAATGTGCCTAAAACTGGGCCACACGAACACAATGCAGCTGGAAACGAAATGAAAATTGCAAAATGCAGCAACGAATGAAAATGAGGCCTTGCCTCCGTTCGTTGCTTCCATTTGCACTTGACAACTTTCGCTCTGGCCCAAGTGAAGTGGGCGGCCGGGCGGGTTTAATCCCCAGGCAGACGGCGGTGGTACCCTTTCCGGAGCGACAGTGTACCCGATGGTTAAGTGTGTGCTCTGATTTGGGGGTTGGCCTGGCAGGAAGGGACTGCCCAGAGCTTTCCCTTGGAATCCAATGCGTACTTATTGGGAGCCATGTGTGTGTCTGTGGTTGACCGTTTTATTGATTGATGTGCGACCGCTACCGTTGTGGCGTTGTCCTGGCCAATTGATTATTATTCCTGCGCTTCCATCCCCTTTTTTTTTTTTTTGTCCTTTGCAGTTCAAACAAGACAACCAGCGAGCGAAGTAACAAATTTTGGAACATAATGGCATCCGGCGGCTTGGCATGTGTCAAATATTTGACATTCTTTTGCAATCTCCTGTTTGCGGTAAGTTTTGTTTACTAACTCTTAATTATAGCTATAGCTATATCCGAAAAAATTATATGAATATACTCTTACTTGTGATTAAAACGGAAAGAAACGAGTAGCGAGTAAATCTTATTCGCTTATTTATTCCTCACAAGTCAGCAAATTTCTATGCCCGGCCTCTACCGGCACATGCTGAAAATGTAAAGAACGCACCAGCGCGCTCAAATTATAATTTGTATGGCTAATCGATCCTTTTTTTAGGGTTAAATGACTATTTTATTAGTAATATCATATCTTTTTATCCTTTCAAAATGTTAGCTAGTTTTTCAGGGAATCGTAAATATTGATTTTCAATGTTTTCATTAAATAAAACCGCGCATATACAATAATAAAATATAATATAATATTTAGATAATCTTCCCATATCCTTAATGATTTACTTCTGGATTTTTATACATTTAACTTTTATTAATTGCTCTTTGAGTTTTATTTAATCGCTCAAATTATAACTTTACTTATGCTTATACTGCATATACTGCTCTTAAATTATAAGAACATAAGTAATATTAAGATATTCTAAGCAAACAAATTGAATAAATCAAGTAAATCCCTGTATTTCCTTCCCCAGCTCACCGGACTTCTCATCTTTCTGGTGGGTGGCATGGTCCAACTGAACTATGCCCATTATTCGAACTTCGTTAGCGACCACATCTGGACCGCACCCATTATTTTGATGATTGTGGGCGCTGCCGTGGCCATCATCTGCTTTTTGGGTTGCTGCGGTGCATTGAAGGAGAGCAGCTGCATGATCCTCAGTTTCGCCATTCTTGCGGTGGTCATCTTTCTGTTCGAGATCGGGCTAGGCGTCGCCGGCTATGTAAAGCACACAGGCCTGCAGCAGCTAATGGAGGGTCAGTTCAACACGACCATGAAGCACTACAAGGAGCGAGAGGATTACAGGGATGCCTGGACCCTGCTGCAGACCGAACTGGACTGTTGCGGCACCAATGGCCCCACCGACTGGGAGGTTATCTTTCCGAACAAGACCCTGCCACCGGCCTGCTGCTCCGTGATCAATCTGAGCGAGGCCAAGGAGTGCACCGAAACCCATGCCAACAAGCAGGGCTGCTTGCAGAAACTCTTGGGCATCTTGGACTCGAAGACCCTCATTTTGGCATCCGTGGTGCTGGCAGTAGCGGGTATTCAGGTGCGTCTACAATCTGCTTATGCTTACTGTGAATTTTAGATTATTAATAATGTTTATGAAATGTTTTTTATAGCTGCTCACCATACTGTTCGCTTGCTGCCTGTATCGTTCGTTTCGCCGGAGCTACGATCACGTTTAGATTGCGCAGCGAGGATCCTGTGTGTCGCATTTGAGCACCGGGAACCGGGAATACACCAAACCAATTTTGTAGTTTCGTAGTTGTCTCAAAATCGAACACACCCACACACAATCACCAGCACTCTCTTACGCAGAATTCGAAACACAACAAACTCATGTGTCTCACACTCGCCGCCCACGGAAGGCTGATTAGTACTATATTATCTACGAAAATCTGGCATAGAATCCATTATGATAGCATACGTATTCGCAAGACAAACCTGCATGCCAGAAGAATATACATATAATCTCATTCCATTATCTGTTATACGTTATAAATATTTCTGAATTGGTTTTTCTTAATTTGTAAGTTTATAAACTCATAGTTCATCCCCTGATTAACTGAAAAATTTGATTATAATTTAAGAAACTTGCTAGAACTGTAATCTGGATATTATTTACTCATTCCCCAATAAATGCCAACATATTTTGCCACCACACACATATTCTCGTGCATATCACCCATATATTCTCATCAGATACTGCATACATTTGATAAAGTGTCCTTTTGTAGCGTTTTTTAAACTATATATCTTAAATTTAAAACGCATTTAAGAATATATGTAGGGGCGTGTGTGGCTTTTTCCCTACCACCCAAAGAATACCCACCAGACTCGTTTCAAACTCTAAAATGGAATATCATTAACATTATCAATTGCATACTCCTAATTATTGCTAGTATCCGCACACACACTTCTCACACACAAAGATGTAAGACAGACAAAATGGCATACTCAAAAATGGAACGAATTTACACACACTGAGATCGAACAACCATCCTTACATCAGACCATTCTTGGATCATGACTTGCATCTCTGTATCTTGAGGCTTTAATAATGGACGATCAAAGAATTACTTGAATTGAATAAATATTATAGCATTATTACACAGAGGCATATTTGCAATAAATACATACACACACATTTGTCTAAAACTGTAAAACTGAATATTGATATCTACATTATATGTATGCATTTTTAATATATTGTATTTGTATTCGTATTTGAATCTGTGTTAAAAAAAAAAACCAATGTGCAGCACTGAAACCCCCACTAAATAAATGAACAATTTTAAATCAGAAATAAAGACTATAAATAGTTATTCTGAAAAGGGTGGCCAGTCTATAACGGGATTAAGTCACAGTATAAATTAGCATCGAGCAAAGCCCAGACTAGGAATTAAGAAAATTTCTCTGCCCGTCCTCTGCCATCACTCGCATAGTGCACAATAAAGCACCATTTTGGTTAAATTGTAATTATTTTATTGAGTTAAAGGGCTATATTTTTATCAATATATATATTTTTGCTCAAAAATAGCCTTGTTGTTATATTTTTAACTCAAAATAATGAGAAAGCTTTAATTAAATGCAATGGTTTATAATACAATTTATTATTACATATACCGATCATAAACTAAAATTTTAAAGGAGTTTTAAAACTTTATGATAGCTTCTTTAGCATTGTTATTATTGGTTTTACTTCACAACAAATGTTATCCCAACATTCCATAAATTCTAAAAAATGCACATCAAGCCCGGAAGTGCAAGGTACCACCCCTCAAATGGTTGCTAATAACAACAATGGGATCCCTCTCAGCTTGTTTGTTCAATGAAAGTCAGTTGGCTGTTCTCTGTCTCAGCGTCAGTCGAAGTATACATTTGACCCTGAGGCATATAATAGAGATTAAAAAATTTCTGGCTTATAAATCCAAAATAAAATGTCACAAGGCGTCCCATCTGCGGCAACTCGCCGCGAAATAACCGGCCTAAATCGCATAACGGAAAAGGGACTAAAGGAGCTGTGCAAGAAGCATAAGCTATATCAAACTCCACGCCTCAACGATGTGCTCTATCTGCACTATCAGGGTGAGTAAACAACGCTGGCAATTTTCTTTGAAGAGCATTCAGTTAATAAGTGCATACTTTACAGGCTACCAGAGCATCGAGTGCTTGGAGGAGTACACCGGGCTCAAGTGCCTGTGGCTAGAGTGTAATGCCATATCCGAGATCCAGGGCTTGGAGAAATTGAACAAGCTGAAGTGCCTCTTCCTGCAAAACAATCTGATCACAAAAATAGAAAATCTGGAGCCGTGTCCCGAACTGGACACCTTGAATCTGAGCTCGAATCATATACGCAAAATCCAGAATATAGGCAGCGACATTTTGCCTGTCCTGAACACTCTGAATATAGCAGCGAACTACCTGAAGGATAGCGAAAGTCTGGTTGACTTGATACACTGCAAGACACTATCGGTGCTGGACTTGTCGAACAATCGCATTGACGATATTCTGATTGTGAAGATCTTCGAACAGATGCCCAGTCTCAGGGTCTTGGTGCTGCAGGGAAACCCAGTCGTCTCTCGTTTGCCACAATATCGCAAGACCTTAATACTGGCCTGTGTAAGTGCTTTCTAGAGGTTATTCATAGAGATCCTGATATTATTCTGATCTATCTATAGAAAGAACTGACTTATCTTGACAGTCGTCCTGTTTTTCCCCGCGATCGGGCCTGTGCTGAAGCTTGGTAAGCATTTAGTATCGATGGTATATGCTATAAATATTCACAAATCGAGAGAGCTTGGGTTTATAGAGGCATGAAATATATCATTACATCATTTGACATAAACATCATATTAGAATGACAACTCTAACGTACTTTAAAGCCATCTGGCTGCACTTTTTAAACATTTTCCGTGTACTGGCCTACATACTTATAAATATTGTTCATATTTCTAGGAAGCGAGAGGGCTATGAGGGCGAGCGCAAGGAGAACAGTCGTTGGAACCGCGCTGAGCGTCGTAAAACACGAGAAAGTGTAAACTGTAAGTCAACTCCATATATATATAATATTTCCATTGAAACATCATTTCCACGCAGGCACCATTCGCACGCGCAACAAGCACCGACCTCCTGACCAACAGGATCCTCTGCTCAGATCCAGCGACTCCGAGGAGGACCGAAAAGCGGCAGACATTTCTGCTGAGGAGAGCCGCAAGAAAGTTGAGCTGGAGAACCGATCTATCGATGAGATGTGGGCAGAGGTCTCTAATGAGCAGGCGGAACAGTCCGAGCACAGTGTCACCAGCTCCAGTTCGGTCGAGGACAATGAGAGCGGTGACTCCCAGGCCGATGACATGGCTGAGAAATTAAGTAATCGTAATACTAGACCCCTTGAGGGACGTCCTAAGGTCCTCTACGAAGCCGAGTCAGGCGATGTAGAGAGCATCGAGAAGTTGGTCCGGCAGGCAAATGAGGTTAACGTAGAAGACCAAGGTGATAATAAGGAAGATAAGGATGTGGATGGGATTGTCACCCCGAAGGCAAAGCGTATCCTGATTGAGGAGGCAAAGCTTGATGCAAATACTGAAATAGAATCCGTAAATTTGGAACTGTTAGCTACTGGTCAAAGCACTACGGAAGATAAAGATTCAAACCAATCCGAGGTGAATGAAACCGAAGGTCTGGAACATACGTGCAAAGCCCTGAAAATTGTATCTGATAATAATGAGCTGGGCGTGGATCCCACGCCACTGGAGATTAAAAACAAGCTGGTTAGTGAGCTTTACGAAAGTTTTGGGGATGAACTCGAAGACGAACAAAACGAAGAGACCCTGGAGCAGCTCCTTAATAAAGGCACAACCAAGTATCAACTTGAAGACAGTCTTTGCTGTGAGGGTAACAGGACTCCTAGGGATTTCTATAAGGAAGACGGTGAACCAAGCCTTCCGGTGAAGACCAAAAAGCAATTAGAGTTCGAGGAGGAGAGGGCTTTCACCACGGAAATGTGCGCTCACGACTTGGAGGAAATAAGTTGTCATGTGGATGAGGATCTCGAAGAACTTAGGTCGTTGACGGACCAATTACCCGGCTTTATGAAAGATGAAGATGACCAAACAGACACCGATACCGATGAGGAGTCCCTGAAGCCCCATCTAGAAGCAAAGTCGCCCATTCTCTTGGAGCAATTTAATGAGAGGCGTAGGCTGCTTAAGGAAAGGGATGAAGCCAAAGCCAAAGGGAAGGTTCAGACCAAAGAGGGAGTTCAGACCGAAGCGAAAGTTCAGACAAAAGAAGAAGTCCAGGCAGAGAAAACAACACGAATCCCGTCAGATGACGACGAGAGTCAAGAGCAATTAATCGCGAAGATTTTAGACGATGCCACGGATAATGTTCCCAAGCGCGTCTTTGGTGCTGGATGCGATGTTCCAAGTGAAGACTGGCACCGAGAAGAACGCATGCGGCAGTTGGCCTTGGCAGAGCCGAATGGTGAATCCCCTCTTCCAGTAAGTGTGCTCCGACAACCCATAACAAGCATGACGAGTGCCGAGCAGGCCGAGGAAATCTGCCAACAAATGGATAAGCAATTGGCTGCTGAAGAACAGGAGCTTCGAAAGATGCTGCAGGACTTGGAGGACGAGACTGACGCTATGTACAACATTGAGACGAAGGTGGAATACGAAGAGGAAATCACCATAGGAGAGCCCGAAACTGCGGGTATCTGCTCAGCTTTACTAAACGACCTGATTGATGACATTGAGCTGACATCCAACGAGGCTCATAAGGAGAAGGGACCCAAGAACTTTGAGTTCGGGCCAATAGAGTCTGACGATGAGTTCTCCTACTCCGCGGAACCGCAGCTTGAAAAGTTGGTTCCGCCCGAGCTAGAGGATCCGGCTGGCGGTAAAAGTCTTCGTGAATGCCTGGACGTTTTTCAGGACTTCGTCACCTCTATGGAAAGGTCGAAGGAGCCATTCAAGCTGGGTCGTTATCCTAGCGAGGGTGCTCAGAAAATACGTGCCGCTCAAGAGCTCTTGAAGTCAAAGAACTTGTCGGAGTTTAATTCGGATACGGCTGAAAGCCTGGACGCCCAGATAGCCAAGGAGACTGAAAAACGGAAGCGATTCGTGGCAGCTTCCGCTGCCCGCTGCTTCGGCCAGCGCGATAAGTATGATGACACCCTGGAGGTGGTGGACAACAAGCTGATGGTGGTCAAGAAGGATTCCGGGGAGCTGGAAGAGCTGCCGCCTCCGCCAGCCCTGATCAGTGACACCGAGTCCGAGGACTATGACACGGCCGAGGAGGAGGAGTATACACCTGGCAAGCAGGGTCTGCGACGTCCCTGGACCACCCCGTACAAGCCTAAGCCCAGGAAGTCCGAGGAACATCTGGTGACGGATGCCTTGCAGCGTGCTCAGATAGAGACCCTGCATAAGATGGAATTCCCAAATGACTGCAAAGAGGAGGAGCCGGTGGAGGATGAGTTCTATTCGCTGGAAGCCATGACAACGTTCAGTAACCTGGACACGGAGTTCTTCCAGAAGTTGGACCTGAAAAGTGTTCCAAACAGCGAAGATGCGGAATGCGCCATCGCATGCATGCGGAGCTACAACGAGCTGAAGGCATGCATGAAGTCCGGATCGCAGCAGCAGAAACTGACCAGTGAGGAAACCGAGATGCTGCAGACAATGCTGACCAAGGAGGACCCCGAAGCTAAGCCCAAGGATCCCAAGGTGGAGGAGGAGGATGATCTTCTGAAAAAAATGATGATTCGCATGAAGGAGATTGAGGAACGAGAGCGTCAGCTCAAGCAGATACCACCAGCCGAGCCCAAGGAGGAGACGAGTTGCATTCACCTCTCGCTCGGTGGCTTTAAGGTTTTCGAGCAAAAGAGCACCATTGCCATGGACGACTCAGATGGCGAAGGTGAAAAAGACCTTAAGGGAGGAGCTGCACAGCACGAAGTACTCGTAAAAGACGATGTTGCAAGTCCTCAGGACATAGTTATAGGCGATCCAGAAAGCCAACAAAAGGCAGGCGATCTTCCTCCTCTTAGACACAACATAAGTATTGACGACGACATTCAATCAGATGCCTCCACCGACTACGAATCTGAGGAAGAGATAGCTGTGGTGGAGCCACCGAAGCTTCCCGCAACAGTGCTAAGGAGCTTCTTCTCCGAAGGATTTGAGGCGGACACGAGAATGGCTCACGAGCTAGAAGAAGCCACCCGTCGAAATCTATGCAATCTGCCTCAGAGAAAGAAACCTGCGAATGAACCGATGAATATAGATACAAAGAATGCTATAGATCCAACTAAAGATCAAACTGAACTCCCTTCATGTTCAACCCATAAGAAACCTAACCTGATGGACCTTATGGATACTGAGCCCCACCCAAAGGCAGACATTACCGATCCATCCACCAATGCCAAGGCCAAGTGGGCGAACATAGCCAATAGATTGCATGAGTTCCTCGATCCCGAGACCATAGCCAAGCTGAATAGTCAAGAGTTTGGGAAAAGCGATGGAGAGGAGGAGGAGTATGATCAGGATGATGATCTTGTAAAGGAGTTGGCCGAACCCCTGGAAGTTATTAAAGAGGAAACTGGGAACTTTGGGCACCAGGAGAAGTCTGAAATAGTTGAAAAGATCATTTTAACCGACACACACAAGATCGATGATAATATTGGCGATGAAATCTCATCGCAGTCCAAGATAGATCAAAGCCCCAAAATGGAGGAAGCAATATGTTTAACAGAAGGAAAGGAATTTGATTCAGTGCAGGAACCCAAGTCAACTGATGAAGATCAGCAAACAGCGCAAACTTCCACAGCATCGAAACCCTTTTTAATTGATTACTTTGAAGCCTCGGAGGTAACAGAACCTCTATGTGGAACCTCCAACGACAAAGATGTCCTCAAGACCGAAGAAATTGAATACAACCTGGAGATCCTGACCGATGACGGAGACGTGGTGGTCAAAGAAGTCAGTGTCAGTGCTCAGGTGACCTTTAAGTCGGATAATGTTTGAAATGTTGTATGTGTAATTAGTATTCCTGCAAATTTATATTGTTTTTTTTCACTTTCTATAAGTAAATCGATGAGCATTCCAAAAAAATAAACACAAAGTAATTCATTGTCTTAGGCGCCCCACAATGATAAGGGGTCTGTGTGGAAAGTTCATAATGGAATCCGGTTATAACCGCCTGCGCTGCGTTCCCATCCCAGGAAATAATAATAAAAAAAAGAAAACACTTGAGTGGCGATTAGACGGACTTCGGTTGTACCGTTTGCCCCGACGACCGCCTATCAAAATTGGCACATTTCGAACCACTTAAAACCGGATCACAATTTTCTGGTGCATCACGCAAACCGGATCGCCAGATCGCCGGATCGGCCCCGCTGTTTGTCCGCTCGTTCTTGGCGGAGGGCAATCGTCCGGGTTATCACCTGGCTGCCACTGATTGTGCTGATCGCTTTTCTGCCGTTTCCATTATTACCAAGCGAAAAATATGTTTATACTTTTTATTGACAGGCCCCGAAATTTCACCATCGAGCAGCTGTTAAGCGCGTGCTCAGAATGATTAATTCAACATTTGTTTCATAAACAATAAATGAAGATGAAACCTGTTGCATAACGAGACATTATCAGGGGCGATGCTGTGGACCCCCCGGACAAGGTGGCAACAGCTATTGTCGCTGGTGATCAGATGGTTTATTTTTGGAGGCGGGAACATACTCACTTCATAACATTTCCATTGCACCGTTGAACTCGTGCGGATGTCGATAAGCAAATGGTTTTTGGGCTAATCAAGTTCAGGCGATAAGATAGGACACGAAATTTGGAAAACTGGCCATAACCGGTTCTCCTCTACACCTGGGGAGGTATAAATAAGTTATCTTATCAAATATTAATAATAATTGGCTATAAGGTAAAACATAATACGAAATTGGTCAAGGCTGAGCATTTGAGGGCTATTAAGAAATATAAATATAATTTTTTAGAAAGATCCAAGTGGTATCCGCCGGATAAATTCTGCTTATATATATATATATATATATATATATATTTATATAGATTATATTTGTCATTTGTTTGTAGATTTCCGATCTGTTGACTACATCTTTAAATCTACAAAGAACTAAACTGCATGAGCACAATTAGATAGGTAACTTTAGCAGCCAATATCTGAAAGAAATATGAAATATAGGAGTTATATTGTACATATTTTACAGTGTATTTACCGACATCAGTAGCGAGTTATCAATGTTCATGAAGCCTTCGGCATTAATGACCAACACATTTTGTTCCACTTGCATGGCAAACTCCATTAGCAGATCATTATATGCCGGTTCCCTATGGAGCGTTGGATGGCAGGTCAAACCTCTGACATAGCTACCAATGAGCATGTTCTAAAATAAATGGATCAAAGTAATACGTTTTAAATAGTCATAATAAATGTGCTATCTGGGAAAAAATTGATCCAAAGATTCCTAAATATTTAATACCAGAGTAAGGAGATTGTAATCCCTTAAGCCTGCTGCTTTTCCCTGACAAGATCTTTCTGTTTATAAGGCAAAACTCCAGTTTTCGTATTAAACAAATACAAATTGATTACTATATTCAATATTATAATCGGGGGTTATACAGAAATTATTTCTGGTTTTAAAACCGTAAAAAAGGTGTCTAAAATGATGCTAGAAAACTGTACAATATAAAAAAACAAATCTACACTGAAATGTATACCACAAAAATGTGTTTGCATACTTTAAGTCACCTCTTTAGGGCTTTTAAAACCTCTATATTTTTCTGGAGCTCTTTACAATATTTAATATATTATCTAGTATCAAAGAAGATTTATTTTATAACAAATTATATATCCATGCTCACCTGCATCCTGCAGAATTCTCCACAACGACAAAAGACAAACATAATAGCGAATGAAGGCAAAAAAACGGAAAAGGTTGCATAAAGATACGTGTAGTCGTAGATCTCGGCGAGAACCTGCTGGGTCCAGTAAATGTTAATTGTGCTCTCCAGGAACAGCACCACATAGATACTGAGGATGGTCCAGCCGAAAAGGCCATTGAAGTGCGTGAACAGCTGGTAGAGCTCCATGTGGCTCTGCTTCAGTTCCAAGAGGAACTCCAGGGAGCAGAGCTGCTTGCAATTCCCGTCCAGCACGCAGTTGGCATCCATTATATGGCATGTGAGTACGTCCTGCAGCCGCATACCCAGCAGCTTCACGTGGTGACCCAGCAAGTCCACGTAGAGCAGGAGCAGAACGCACTGCATCCGGATGATGATTAGAGGCAAGAGTGAGTTCCAGAAGTAAAGAAGACTAATGCGTACAGCGACATATATAGAAGGTAATACTGCCAGCAGACAGATGGCACCGAGTCCCAAGATCTTGGTGTCACACTTTCAGCTCAGGCCGTCCAATTGGATCTTCAGCTCACCCTGAAGCCGCAGACCGAGGCACTTGAGCTCCATGCAGAACTGGTAATAGCCATCGTACTAGACCATCATCTGCAGCAGGATTACGATCATGGCTAAGATCTTGGACGCGAAAACAATCATTTTGACCATCTTCGAGAGGAACTGTATGTGCACCTGTTGCACATAAATAGAAGCCATGAATATGACCACGTTGATTAGTATCAGGAAAGCGGAGTAAAACCTCTGCAGAAACTGATAATGTGCACATTTCTCACTCCAAGGTACAAGGCCCAACAGGGCAAAGTACTTAAGGTAAGGCTGCAGAAAGTACAGCATGCTGAGGGTTTTTAATTGCCATGTGGAACTGCGAGCGAAACGACTACCACTCGCCGAAGGTCTTACCTACTCCTAGCTGCCAATTGAAGTCGACAATTAGCTAATTGATCAGTTACCAGCTTGTATCTAAATTAGCTTAGTTAAAAGCGGGTTTATCGGATTAAAAAGTAATTACAATTGTAAAGCCTAAGGAAAGGCGGCTATTGTTTTCTTTTTTCTCAAAAATAAAATTAGTTATATTGTTCTTCATCTAAGGAATAGGTTCTCCAACATGTTGAAATAATTTAATGAATATTTATTTTCTTTCAAATGTTAAAATGTTTATTAAATGATACACATTATAGGGAAAACGTTTTCTGATTTTTCTTCTAAAGTCATTACAAACAATATGCTTAGCAAGAGTTTAATAAGTAGCCCCTCGTATTTAGGCTTACAAAATTTAACTTTATAGTTTATTAATATATTGTTTGTTAACTATATTTATATTTATATAATGTAGTGCCTTCAACATAGCTAAAACCGATCCAGAAAAATGCTAATTTCAGGGGCTGGATGGAAAGTCAAGGTGGTCAAAGAAGTAAGCTGTTTTCGATAGTTTCGAGTTACGATCTGATTAATTCAAATAAATGCACTTGCCACAGAAGTGTGAAAAAGTAAATATCGAGCACAATATTTTGATTAGTTAGCTCAGAAGTCCCTCTTTATCAAGTCAGTGGGTCAGTTGTGTGTTAGATTACATTCGTGGATCACCGGACACACGTGTCGTGGTTAGAGAAACCGAAACCCAATTAAACGAACTAAAAACAAACAAGTTTTACAGGTGAATCACACACCCAATCACTCCAAAGTATCTCAGCTTACACTCGGAACTAAAGTTTGACCATTTGGCGCAACTGGAGGCTTAAATACCAAGAACAAACAAGTGGTCCGGCCCTCCCTGATCATGCTAAATCGACATGCACTGCAGGCATTCCTCCTCCCGGCACGGATTGATAAGAAATCTGGTTTAGTTGCGTTTATTTAATTATGAAATATGTGTAAAGTGAGCCCCAGCGGCAGAGCCCCACCAACGACACATGTCTATGTTGCTTTTAGCTTTTTCTATTTGTATTTTTGTTTATAATCACTTGATAACGATAATGAACTGATCGCCACCCGATGCCGGCAAGGTATAAATACGACCGGCTTGCTCAATTTATTTCAGTTGATAGTTTGCCGTCCATCAAAGCGCCTGGCTAGTGCCTTAAAAAAAAAAAAAAAGTGAAAACTGTGCTAATCGAATAACCTTGCTAAGTGATTTGTTAAAAAAGCCAACAATAAAAGTGTGAAATTCGAAAGTGCTGAAAAAAAGTGTCAACAACCATGGCCGTTAGTAAATATATTGAGGCGAAAATTGTATTTTGTTTTCCACAATTAAGTTAGCGAACGTTTCAATCAGTTTAATATAATTCAAAGTGGCCTGAGATTGCGGGAATTACACAAACTATAGCAACCTTAATTGATCAGTTGAGCACTAAAACGGTTTTTAATAAATCCATCTAATAGCATCTATCAGTTGTTGTTTTGTTATTATTAAAATGTATCTATTAGAACGTTAGAATTAAAATAATTACCATTTAGGAGTCTTCACTTACTTTTTTGTGCAGTATTGCTACAGCTTTGGCCTATTATTTCGGAATATTATTATATTGCTATCAAAGTGGATTATAAAATTTAATTTTATTTGAAAGTGGATTATCCATAAATTGAGTGTTTCAGTAATAGAAGTGTAGTTGTAGAAAAACCTATAATTCTTTTCTGAGAAAGGCTTCTAAGAAAATGTCTGCGTAATGCTTCTGAGAAATGTTTTCGGTTTAATTTGTATACAAAATTTTAATTAGATTAATTTATTATATTAAAAAAAATAAGTGTCCGACTTTAAGTTAATTTATGTGTTAGTGACTTTACTGAAAAAGAAAATAGAAAAAACTATCTTAATTATAAAAAACCAAAACTGTCTGTCATTAAATTTAATATGAAATCGGCTTGTGCTTTTGAAACTTATTTAATTTTTATAAAAATTATACAGAATTCATATTTTTTATTTAAAATTTAAAATGTATTATTCACTAATTATTTCTACTTTTCAAATATTTGTAGCTAAAACTCCGCATTGCCATTATTGGCCAGAGCAACTTCGCTGCCGACGTTCTTGAGCTGCTGCTGGAGCGCTCGAACATCCAGATCGTGGGCGTCTTCACCATTCCCAACAAGGGCAGTCGCGAGGACATACTGGCCACCACTGCGGCCGCCCACAAGATACCCGTGTTCAAGTTCGCCAGCTGGCGCCGCAAAGGCATCGTGCTGCCCGAGGTGCTGGAGCAGTACAAGTCCGTGGGCGCCACCCTCAATGTGCTGCCCTACTGCTCGCAGTTTATACCGATGGAAGTGATTGACGGGGCGCCGCTGGGCAGCATCTGCTATCATCCGTCCATCCTGCCACGCCACCGCGGTGCCAGCGCCATTTCCTGGACCCTGATCGAGGGCGACGATGTGGCCGGCTTCAGTATCTTCTGGGCGGACGATGGCCTGGACACCGGACCGCTGCTGCTCACCCGCCAGACTAACGTAGAGCCTACGGACACGCTGGACACTATCTACAAGCGCTTCCTTTACCCCGAGGGTGTCAAGGCGATGGGTGTGGCCGTGGATCTGGTTGCCAATGGATCGGCGCCGAAGATCATCCAAACTGAGGTGGGTGCCACCTACGATCCGGCCATGTTCAAGGCGGAGAATCAGGTAATTAACCTGCAGCAGTCGGCGGAGCGCATTTGGAACTTTGTTCGTGGTCTGGACTCCGTTCCCGGAGCCATAGCCACCGTGGTGCACACCGATGGTAGCGAGGAGCAGGTGCGTCTCTTCGGAGCCCATCTGTACTCGGCGGGACCCGTTACCAAGAGCCTCCCTCTGCGTCTGAAGGGCCTTTCAAAGCCAGGCTGGATCCACAGTGGGGGCCTCCTCATCGAGGGCACCGACGGCGCATTCGTCAACGTGCGGCGCATCAAGCGCGGCTCCAAGGTGATCAATGCCAGCGAGTGGTTCCGCCAGGCTGAGCAGCAGCCCATCACCGACTTCAGTGAGGACGAGCTGGCCAAGAGGGGCGTCCTGGACGGCATCTGGCAGGCCATACTCAAGGATACCATCGAGGCGTCCACGGACTTCTTTGCTGCAGGTGCGGGATCTATGGACGTGGTGCGTCTGGTGGAGGAGGTGAAGGAAGCCTTCGACGTGCCGCTGGAGAACGAGCACGTGTTCATGGCGCCCGTCTTTGAGGAGTTCTTCGGCCAGCTGGTGCAGATTCTACGCCAAGGCAGTGGTGGCTCCAGCGGAAAGCAAGTCGACTACGAAGGATTCACGCTGAAGGCCAACAAACGGAGCATTCGTGTTCCCACTCAGCTGTTCATCAACGGCGAGTTCGTGGACGCCGAGAGCCAGCGCAGCCTGGACATTGTGAATCCCACAGACGAGTCGGTGCTCTGCCAGGTGGCCTGTGCCTCAGCCAACGACGTGGACAAGGCGGTGCATGCGGCCAACGCCGCCTTCTACGGATCCTGGAAACAGATCTCGGCCAGGCAACGCGGTCAGCTGATGCTTAACCTGGCGGACCTGATGGAGCGGCACAAGGAAGAGCTGGCCACCATCGAGTCGGTTGACTCGGGCGCGGTCTACACGCTGGCCCTGAAGACCCACATCGGCATGTCCATTGATGCGTGGCGCTACTTTGCCGGCTGGTGCGACAAGATCCAGGGCAACACGATACCAGTCAACCCAGCGAGACCCAACAATGTGCTGACCTTCACCCGCAAGGAGCCCATCGGCGTCTGTGGCCTGGTCACCCCCTGGAACTACCCACTGATGATGCTCTCGTGGAAGATGGCCGCTTGCATTGCTGCCGGAAACACTTGCCTGATCAAGCCAGCCCAGACTTGTCCGCTGACCGCACTCAAGTTCGCCGAGCTGACCGTCTTAGCCGGATTCCCTCCAGGTGTGATCAATGTCCTGCCCGGCAAGGGATCGGAGGCGGGCCAGGCAGTGGCTGATCACCATCTGGTGCGCAAGCTAGGCTTCACCGGCTCCACCCCGGTCGGCAAGCACATCATGAAGTCCTGCGCCGATTCCAATCTCAAGAAGTGTTCCTTGGAGCTGGGCGGAAAGAGTCCGCTGATCATATTCGCCGACTGCGATCTGGACAAGGCGGTCAAGCACGTAAGTATAGATTCTCACGACTAAGTTTGTTCAACTTTATATTACATTTTCCGTCTTCCAGGGCATGTCTTCGGTGTTTTTCAATAAGGGCGAGAACTGCATTGCCGCCGGGCGGCTCTTTGTTGAGGATCGCATCCACGACGAGTTTGTGCGACGTGTTCTGAAGGATCTGCGCACCATGACTATTGGAGACCCGCTCAACCGATCGACCGCCCACGGGCCGCAGAACCATAAGGCGCACTTTGACAAACTGCTGGAGTTCTGCCAACGCGGCGTGGAGGAGGGTGCCAAGTTGGTGTATGGCGGCGGCAGAGTGCCCGGGCTTAAGGGCTACTTCTTCACGCCCACAGTGTTTACAGACGTGGCCGACGATATGTTCATTGCGCAAGAGGAGTCCTTTGGCCCCATCATGATCATCTCGAAGTTTAACGGCAGCGATATAGACTCCGTGATGCAGCGAGCAAACCGCACTGAGTTCGGCCTGGCCAGCGGCGTTTTTACCAAGGATATCAGCAAGGCGCTTAGCTTTGCCGATCGCATCGAGGCCGGCACAGTCTTTGTCAACGTTTACAACAAAACGGACGTGGCCGCTCCGTTTGGCGGCTTCAAGCAGAGCGGCTACGGCAAGGACCTCGGTCAGGAGGCGCTCAACGAGTACCTTAAGACCAAGTGCGTGACCATCGAATATTGAAACTTAGGATAGGCGGAGAAGGGCCAAGCCCGGGAATGAAAAGACTTAATGTTTTGCATAGCTCATAGTTATAAGAACTCTTATCTATCTAACTAATAAAAACCCAAATCGTCCCTTAGCAACGTTGCCTATTCGAATGGAGGAGGGCATCGCGGTGTAGGCGGCAGCTTTGTGATTGGCCTGCCAATCGATATTTGCTTGGCCAACAACGACATTGAGGATATCTTGACTTGTGACTTGGCAATTGCACGACCCGGGCACGCTTCACATGAGGTACGGGTTCCATTAGTTGCTCCACTATTTGCTCCACTATATTATAAATTCAAAGGAATATATATATACTATTCAACCAACTTTAGATTTGGTATGCAAGAAATTTAAGATATGATATATCAACCAAAGCACTTTGTTCAATATGATATATAAAATATCGTAAGATTTCATATATTGAAATTTAAAATATGCATTTATCTTATAAATATCAATTAGAATATCCAACAAATGTTATTTCCTTATAATTTGTTGTTTCTAATTATATTTAAAACATAATTTTCTACATTTTGTTAAACCTCTTTAAAAATTCGGCACTGTGTGATATATCAAAACGGAAATCGATTTATTTCACATATGTACATCTCAAATATAAAATATCGATGTATACATATATCGTCAAATATCGAAATCGTTTCAGTATATCGATTTTTTCTGTCATTCTTAACTCCAACCCAATGAAGTCTTAATTGCTTCCTGCGTGGTCTTGTCTTAATTAGAAGCTATTAATAAAATTTGATTCATTTATAGCAATTTAAAGGAGCTGACAATAATAAATTTGTAAAATTGGATATATGCTCTTTTACCAAATGCATGTTATATACATATCAACTTATATAAAAATACATATGCATGCGTGATTCCTAAAAAGTACTAATAAAGTAAAGTACATTTTATTCCAGTTTTTTTATATTTCTAAGAAGGCGGCCATTTATAGCCGAATAAATCCTAGATAAGCTATTTGCAAAACTTTTATATTTACTATAAAACTAATAATAGTGTTTCGTAGGGACTCGAAACTAACGTAGTTGCCTAACCTCTATGAAACCAGGCTGAACTTCTACTTGTCAAGCACTTAAACTTTGCCATTTGTGCGAAAATTCGCATGCAGTCGGCAGGCGGCAGGCAGGCAGCTGAACAACGTAATGCGCCCCCAAACGACTTGGAGCCCACCCCAAAGACCGCTTGAATCCCATGCCCAGCTCCGCCCACAGTGGGCCAATCCCCACGGACAATTATAGTGCCGCCTGCCTCGGACTCGGCGAAAAGTTTTGGCCACCAAAGTGGGTCAACCTGATCTCCTCTCTCGCCGGGCTCTACTTGATTTCATTTGGTGCGACCGTTTTGTGGGCTTTAGTTTAAAGGTTTAAGTATTATGCCTGCCATATTTCTATTATGTTTATTGCCGGACATGGGCATTAAATATGTGAGTCTATGTATGCACATATATCCCTCAGTACCTAAGCAAGCTTACTGCATTAGCTAGACAACTTTTTGTTTGCGTCAATGGCCCTGCATATACGTAATATGCTGATCCATTGTTTTAGTTTCAACTTGAGCATGTTTCCCTTTCACTCTTCATAAGCTGACGGCTCTCCTGCTGTCTGCCCCTTATCCTTGCCCAATCCTTTTTCCAAGTGTCATTCTCGTGTGTGGCCCCACAGCTTCCTGCAACATTCTGTAATTGATTTAGCTGAAGGAACATGTGCGTTCCTTGTCCTTCGGTTGCTTCGCATCCGTAGTTCTCCCTCGCAACGTGGCGACCATGTTGCCTTCGAGTGTCCGGTGTACATTTTCCACTTGTCTCCGGTGTTAATTTTGATTGATTTACGTTGATTGGGGTGTGACAGTGACACATCCAAGCGCATCCCACAAGTGCTGCGAAACTGAACTGAGTTGGGCATTTGTTAATTGAATTATTAAGAAATGATGGGAAAAAATACCCTAAACTATTCAGATACCTTTGCTACGATTTTAACTATCCATGGAACATTAAGACTTAAAGAGCTCTCCTTATATATATTTATTATAATATATAAAAGCCACTGACTATGGCCCTTGGAGTGGTTGATTTTCGAGAGGACATGCCATCATTCCCTGCCAGTGCGGATATGACAAATTATCCGCTCCTTGGCATATATCAGACAGGGGAAATCAGAAACAATCAAGGAGCTGTCACACAGAAAAATTACCCTTAGGCAGGCAGAACTTCCATAAATAGCTGGCTGTAATTTTCAGCCAAAGTCAACTGACAAAAGTTGCAAGTATTAAAGCGGCAAATGTAGCGTCAATATGATGTGTATACAAAGCCGACGACTCATCACGGCCAATACTCTGTTGTATAACTCGCTGCGCGCTGCGGACTCCCAATCAGCTGAGGAATGACGTAATTGAAGGCAGGGGAAATGGCTCTAAGAGAATAAAATAGCTGACAACCCGTCGTACCTCCCGGAATACCTCCCTTCGCCGAATGCATCTTCCCTCTCGTTGGCCCAGCAGAACCCAGCACCCGCACCCGGCTCGTTGGCCAAAATCATTTCCTGGCCGCAGCTTAGTTTTTATATAATTTGGCCAAATGACCGGCTTCGGTGTGGGCCAATACTCCAGCCCAAACTCCGCACGGCGGAGAGCGAATAATCAATAAATATTATATTACCGACCGGAGCGTGTGCCGCGCTCTCTCTCTCTCAGTCCACAGCCCCCAATGCGCAAGACAACGCCGGATTCGCCGCGTTCGAAAACTTGCCGCTGGAACTGTGTGTTAGTTCGTCCGCCTCTGGCTCCGGCGGACGCCTCTGGGCCGGATTGATGGGCTTCTGCGCCGATTGAACCGTATCCGCGGGAAATACTAGTACCCAAAGCCGGAGCGGAGAGCTGTGGGCGGAGAGAGCGCATGAGCCCGAACAGGAGTGGCCAAGATATCAGCGGGGCAGCTGTTCGGCCTCTGCGATTTATCAAGCCTCAGTAATGCGAGCTGTCGAGCGCCAGCAAATTACTGCGGATTGAGAACCACTGTCTGCCTTTCCCGCCGGAGCAGAGATATCCTTAGGCTTTGGGTAGGCTGTTTTTAAGACTCAAACTGTGGATTGTCAACAGATTGATTTGAGCTTGACGAGTAAAAGGGGCTAACAAGAAGAATTCATCAAAATAATCATAAACTAGAATATGAAAAAATGATTCAACACATTAAAAGTATTTGGTTCTTACCCTTTTCAGGGTTTTAACCCTATTATAAATATATTTGTTTCGAGCTGCTTAATCTATTTTTCAAGGAAATCAAAGATCATTGAAGTCGGCTCTAGCTTAAATAATATCTAAAATCTAGATACTCAAAAGATACTCAGGACTCATGATTACTTAACAAGGGAGAACTCTTCTCCATTTTAGAACTTAAGGAGAATGGTAAACAACTCAATCGTTAAGAACAAATTAGATGAATCTTTTTAAAAATAATAATATAATAATAAATTAATAAAGTCAATTCAATTGTTATTGGCTTGCTCCGTCTTATAGACAAATGTGAATAGGTCAGCGTCAGAATGAATAAAGTGCAAAATGGTTTATGTATAGCGCCGTAGGCTCAAAAAGCTTATCTATGTGACGGGCGCACACAAATCCCTATAACGTGACGCATTGGCATAGGCATGAGCACCCCTGCTTTAAAATTGTCTCACTAGAAATTCTGTGCACATTATATGTATGTAATAAGTGAACCGAGCGATTATTAAAAACAGAACAAAATCAATTAATTATTTAAAGCTTCTAGAGCACAGCTGATTCACATAGAGCACCCAGAGCCCTGGTGATAGAAATCTAAGCTTTTTGACGTGACTGCTCTTGATAAGCTACTTGCCGATCGCATTGCCGTTTGAGAATCGAAACGAGCAATTCTTTCAGTCTGTGCTCCGGGATTAAGCTGACAACCTTATCTAGCAGCTAGTTCAAAGAATCGTATAATAAGAAAATGCTGCAGTAAATTGAAATTTTTTAAAAAAGACCTCGTTGAAATAAAATATAATGTGAAAGTTTTCCCGTTCCTGGTAATCCTTTCGTGGTAATCGCATAAAGTACACATGGTTATGTGATCAAGCCCATTCACGTCTTTAATGGCTTCGATTGTGTGTTTGTTTTTGCAGCCGGGCCAGCCCCTTTCGGGTATGCAACACCCTCTGCTTTTCGAACAGGGCGTTGCGTCTTGTGACCGCATCTCCTGCAGTTTCACCTGCACTGTTTGTGGCATGCCCACAAAGTTTGATGGTCACTGAATGGAACTAACTGCAAATCACAGCAGCAAAAATAGCTGAAAGCTTGCTAATGGTGGGTACGGAAAATTGAGGGAGTCAGTTCCACCGACTGTTATTCCAGCGACTTGGCGTATAGCACCCAGCTGAGCGCAAAGCCTGAGCAGAGAACGGTCGCTTTCCACGCGAAGCTTCTGCCCATTCCCGCCTCCCGCCATTAACCATCGACGAGACGAACCGATGGCGGCCCGATGGCAACCGAAGCTTACCGAAGGCAACGCGAACGAAAGGCCGATGGCCGAAGGCGAGCGACTGCCAGCTGCAAGCTGCGGCGACGTCGGCAATGGCCTGGCACTATCATTGGCGTTTTAACTGTGGACGGTTGCTACTCGCACTCGCTGGCGGATTAACGGCATATAGATATACATACATAGATGTTCTGGCATCTATCTACATATATATCTATATATCTAGAACTACCATGTACAAGTCTGCGTAGAGAGGGAGCGTTCGAAGGCGAAAGAAAACCCATTCTGTATGTCACCCGAAGATTCTTCTTCACTCCTCACTCTCTCCCCCACACACAACGCCACCAAACCAAGCCGCTGGTTACATAAAAATCCACAAATCATCGGAATTAAAACCTGTGTGCGCCCTATAAAAAAAAAATGTGATTTAATTAAACGAATTGTGCCGCCGCCGTCGCCGTTAATTGTAAATTTAATGAAAACCTAAAGCGAAAACCAAAAAAGAAGAAAAAACAATTGTGCCGAAGGAGAAAAATTTTCATTGATTACGTCGACGTCAGCGAAAATGGGAATGAGAATGGGAACGACAACGACGTCGGTCGGCAACGAGGACATTGTGGCAGCCGCAGCAGCAAAGATATCCTTGTAAAACTTATATACATACTGGAATTCGATTTTTTTCTTAGCTGCCTGCAACAATAAAAGCGAAGCCATAAGGCGGAGAGACTCGGAGGACAAGAGCCGTTAAGAAGTGCCTGCAAAAACGAAGTGTGTGTGTGTGTGTGTGCAAAAAAGTGTTGAGAGTTTTTGATTAATATCTGTGTGTATGTGTATGCGCGAGGGGGAAATCAGATATAAACCTTATTGATTTTCAAGGATTCAAACAATTGCACCGAACGAACGCCTCTACATTTGTGTATCTCCCTGCCCGCCTGCCTGCTGCTGCCGATGTGTGAGTGGGGGCGAGAGCGTTGCCTACTTTGGTGCGCCATGCCCTTTACTAGACTTTCACATTCACAGCCAAGAAGGGGGGCAGCCAAGCCGCAGAAATAGAACCAGAACCAGAGCATGGAGCGTAGAGCATGGAGCGTGGAGCGAGGAGCATGAAGCGGGAGCCTAGTAGCTAGGAGCCGAGACGAGTCGGGCGCGTTGCGCAATGTGCGCCGCGAAAAGACGGCGACGTCGGCAGAGCAGAAATGTAAGTCAAGCCAAGCGAATGGTTGGTGCGTCGGGATTTTTCATTGAAAGCCGACAGCAGGAGGAGCAGGAGCAGGTTTTGCGATAAAAATAAGCCTTGCAAGCACTCCCGTTTCGTACCCATTGTCCTTCCCTTAGTTGTTAGTGGTATTGCCTGTTTTTTTGGGCGTCAGCTCTTCAGTGAATTGCAGAACTGCAAGCGGTTTCTGGGATCGGATTTCGCTATGAGACCCTCCTCCTCCTGCCGTCTCCTACCCGCAATACTCTCATTAAGCTGGCGCCCAGCTGTCAACTTTCATGGCTCGGAAATCTGCCTGCCTGTCCCGCCTCACTCCTCCGCCCCTAAAAATACTTTGCAAAAGCTGCGGCGAAAGCGGAAAAAATAAGCTTCCAAGCAGCGATTCCAGCTGCGCTCAGCTCGACGTTCTTCTCTGGCTCTCTCTCTCTTTCTCTCTCTCTGCGCGCATGCTCGCCTCTGGGATGGCTTGGCTTTTCGAGGCTTTTTTCCGCGCTCGAGATTACATAACAGTTGGCAGCAGAGTGTGTGACCAAAATCGGCAGAGGTGACTACAATTTATTTGGCGTTGGCGAGTTCGAGGCATTTGGTGCAACAAAAGTCGGAAAAATTGCAAATAATACAAGACAAAAACCTTCAGAAGATCCAGCTGCAGATTGACACCCATTATATAGCCGTTCCTCAAGTGTCCTTGCGGCCTGCGCCAAATCGCGGCTGAGGTTGAAGCTAAAATTTGGCAAAAAGGAAAAACTGAATACTGCAAATGCCAAGTGGGAAAAAAAGGCAAAGTTTACATAAGCCGAAATCCACTGAAAATGTAAAGGAAAACTCTCAGATCGCAAAGGAATTCTCTCTTACATAAAGGAAAAAGAAGAAAATCAATGAAAATCGTCACTTACAGGCCAAGTGATTAAAAGAAAAACGGAATAACTCAAACATAGTGAGAGTACCGGGACCGAGGATTAACGAAAATCCGAGAAAATAACCTATTTCATCCATTATGTCATTGCACTTTAGGAAAAATAGTAATTAACCTTACCTAACAGGTGTCATCCGATCGCCCAGTTATGCAATTATAATCATTTCAAATTTCCGTTCATATCTTTCAGTGACGTTGCAAATTAAGCGTTAATCTTAACAAAATACTGCTACGAACATTCCAAAAAACAAAACAAAAAAACCAACCAAAAAATGTTGTACCAACGCAGTTGATTGAGAAAAACTCACCCAAAAAAAAAAACCAAAAAACAACAACCCAACAAGTAAAATAAAACCAAAAATCAACACCAATAAAAATACACATATATAAATAATTAAATATACTCGTAATCGATAAGCGTTCAAAATCTAAACTTCAACTTTAAGAAGCCACAAGGAACAACAAATAAGAATAGTTGTAACAAAGAACTAGCTTTATAGACAAGACAACCTCCTACCACCCAAGTGACAAAACGAATAAGTAATTCGAGTTAAACCAACAACAGCAGCAAGAAAACAAAAGCATTAAAATGGCCGATAAGAAAATTGGTGAATATTATGCGCCGCCGCCAAAAATGGGCAAATGGGAGGGTTTCAAAAAATTCCTATGGAACAGTGAAACTAGCCAATGCCTTGGACGCACCGGGTCCAGTTGGGGTAAGTATCTCTCCCTTAGTTTATACTAACTAAAACGTCAATCAAAAAGCTAACACTATATATAAGATACATAACACCCATCACTCCCCTCTTAATTTATTCATACCTTGGGCGAGAGCATTACGTTTTCCAATAACGTCCATGGGAGCTAACTAATTGCTTGTGAACTCGAGGGGTAAATATCGATTTGTGGGTCACAACTAGATACGCCCGAAGGCGCCCAAAAGTCACGTACTTAGTTAGTCTAAATATGGAAATAAATATGAGAGGTACACGACCTCCCACAGTAAAGCCAACGAGCGTTGCTGAGTCACTTCTTCGAGCTCTCGACTTCAGTTCCTTAGTTGGCCGATTGCATAATGCTACTAACCTTGCTGCACAGCCTTTTCTCCATATCAGGAATCACAATTTTTACTACATATGGCCACCGGAATTATGACTAATCGCTGGATTTCGTGTGTAAGCGGGTCGTGACAAAGGGAAATTGTCATAAATTTTTTATGCCTCCTCATAGGTAGTAAAGCCGCTTTATTACAATTTATTGCGGTGCCATCCCTTTCGATTTTAGATATCTACCGAATAGATAGCATTGTTTGCTGTCTTTTCGTTTTTCGTAAAAGCCCCTAAGTAAATTGATAAACCCATTAGATAATTGTAAAATATATAAAAATATGTATAAACAAAAAAAGCATGTTGACAAGTGACGACAGAATTCAAATAAAAGCGTACTGGCCGAGTTTTTATCTATTGGATAATCTTCCTTTTATGTGTTCTCGTGGCTGTTTGCAAAGTTTGCTATTGAAGGCATAAATAAAGCAGCAGTAATCAATATTTGGCCATAAACGAATAATGTCAATTTATTTCGTACGTGGCATCCGTATTTATATTGATATTGGCCTTATATTATATATCTTGAAAGCAATTTCTACGCAGCCACCTTCCGCCGAGAAGCAGGCACCCGAAACCCAATGCCCAATCCCCAATGGGCTGCCTTTGGCACGTGCTGGCTCGATGGCTTATATTTAGAAATTCCTCTTCGCTTTCCAAGTAAATTTTTAATGAAATATAATGACATTGTTGGGTTATTGATTGCTATATCGGGTGTCACGGCTTTCCGTCCAAAGCCAACAAAGAAAGGCTTGAACTATTTAAATATTTTGAGATATTCATTCTTTCTGCGAATAGGCCTATAACGAATTAAAAACACTGAATATTTACTGGAAATATTTCCTCTGGAGGTTACTACTTTCATATAAGATAATCTATCTAAAGAACCTATTTTGATTAAAAGGAAAACACTATAAAAATACACAAAATATTAGCAGTAACCTTACAAATTTCTATTAGTGTGATTTCTTAATTCCGTCGGAAAAAAATGAATAAAAGCTGTGATCAGAACGAACACTACTATTTATAGGTATAATTTGAGTTCGGTGAATGGAGATATATTTAATCTTTCCACTTGTATATTCATAATTTTGGTGCGAGTTTCTGGTACTTTTAATCTGTAGTACAGTGACAATACTTAAAAATAGACAAATAGGTGTGCGACCTCTGCAAAGACCATAGATAAGACTGAGATTATATTCTCATGGAACCTACATATTTAAAGCGAAGATTTGTTTAAACAGAATCAGTTTCTCAAAACGTAAAACGTCGTACAATTTGGGTATTTTTGCACGATAGTCCTTCGAGCCGGATGAACACACTGAACACTTTGAACGCAAAGATAAAGAGGAATTTTTTGATTTTTTTAAAATCAAAATTAAATTACTAGAGTTCAATAAAACTTACTTAATTCTATGTAAGCTACTAACTATAAAATGTCGTTTATATGTGACAAACATAGTGCATTCGGGTTTCTTTTACCATTTTTGCTCACGGGTTATATTTATATTCTTTGAAAATATTAATTCCAAAGTATAAATTGCAATAAAAGTCTAATAATATGTTCCCAAGGGAACTACCGAAAGCCAAGTTGATGTTAAATTACCTTTTGAACCAATTATTCCCGTTTAATTAGTCCCATCAGTTACCTCTGAAGGTTCTGTCTTTTTTTTAGTTCGATTAGTAGCAGAGGACTGATACAATGTATTGTGCACCTTTCAATCATTATAAAACAATGCTGTGCGTATGTCTATTACCTTTCTGCCGCAGAACACTTTACTGCTGTCTGTCTCCGCAGCTATCGCAGGTTTGGTCGAAGCTAGATTGCCTATAACCCAGTTTATTCGCCTGCAACGGAGGCAACGCAAATGTGAAAACCTACTTGTGGACATGCGATCTCAGTCTCGGCAAAAAAAATCAATTCTAGCCTCGTTGCAGCCGTTGCCAGCAGCGGCTTAGTGCTGGGGGCCGGTGCACAAAGGTGGGTTGTTTCGTTGCGCTGCCTCTGTGTGTAACCCACTTAGGGTGCAAATGTTGTTGTGTTGCCTCTGCAGTTAAACACTTGGCAGGCACCGCCTTCCCGCTGCCATCTCCTCCGAGATGCGAGGGTGCTGAGCTCACACAACTCACAGTCACTGGACTGACCTACACCAAAGGCACAAAGGGATGGACACCTCCATTCTGCTTTTTAGGTTTCCCTTGACGGCTCTGAAATTGCGTTGCCAACTTTTTCAGTGAGTGCAGATGGGAATTCTGTCCAGAAGGAGTTACAGTTCTGTATTTAACGATAATTGTATCCAAAATAAATTGCATTGTGTTTGTAGTAGAAATGTAAATCGTGAAGATAGGCCCGATATGAAATATCGACAAAAATAAAACGCCCAATATCATATCGAAAATATTTTAACGTTTGAAATATACAAAAGTATTGCATTTAACATTACCAAAATTACCCAAGATTGTAATTAACTTAAAAGCCTTTTTACCGATGTTATTTTATTTAAAACGTCTTTATTATATTATTTTTAAATTTTATATATATTTCCAACAATAATGGCTAAAAGTAAGTTTAGGCTCGTCTCTGAAATAATTCGATATACTAAACAGAATTTATCGCAAAGTTTTAAAATCGATTTAAAGATTTATCGACTTTTGCGTCAAATACAGTAGCGTCCCTAATGGTTCGGTTCAGCAGTTCTCACAGGTTTTAAAATGTATTTTATTCTTAAATTTGTGTTATAAAAGCAATTTTATAAAGAAACCTTTTCATTTTGTTAAAAACTTTTCGATGCACATACAGACTTATAAGGAAACTTAAATTTAGGATTTAAGTTCTCAAAAACGAACTAAAATCCTTAGTATTAGTTGAATTTGACAAATCTATAGCTCTATCTGTATAGAAGATAAGTTATCGAAACTTTAATGATAATTGATAAGAATTGACCAACGCGATAAGATAGTAAATTAAATTATTAAAACAAATTGTTGGGGATTGCAAACATCCAAATCTGTGCAGTAACCGACAATCTGAGGCCATTTGCCAATTGCCGCAATTAACATATAACCAATTCATGAAGCGTATGGCACTCAATTATTGACATCAATTTGCCAGTCAACAAACCGCAACAGAAACAAGCAGAACAAGGCTACGGCCAAACAATTAAAATGGAAAACGAAAACGAAGCAATTCACACTGAGCGACGAAAGTTAATCACCATCATCTTGCTAAATAATATCTAACATGTTTTGAGGCAACATCACTTCTCTCTGCTAAAATTGTTGTCCTTACAATGCACATCGCGGCAATTAACAGTACAGTCATAAGATATTTGCGTAAGCTCGAGGAAAACTTTGGTGAAAATGAAATATTTTTCCATTTTCATGAAGGCAGTTGGGCAAAAACTTATTGCGGTTAAGTAACAGTAATTCAAAGGCATCTCAGCGCTAATTGATACATCAGCGTCACGAAAATCGTCTTCAAATGGGCTAAGAACAAAAGAAAAGAAACTTAATGAAAAAGAAGCGAATTAAGTTTATCTGTTTTTTGCTTTGTAATTAAATAAATTGATAACCGACACTTAAATACCCTGGCCATATATATTTTTATGAAAAAATACACAACTCCTAATAAATTATATACTTTTTCTAATATTAATCCAGGGCGTAACTTTATCCGTTATTAAACCAAATGTTTCCAATAATATATAATATATTATTTAACATGGAAGATATAAAAGAAAATTTACCCATACTCTTTAATTTTTGATCTGAATTATATTATATTTTCAAAGAATCTATTCGAGAGTCAATTCAATGCTGTTTTTATAACCTTTTTTTTTTTATAAATTAGCTTTAAGGAATTAAATGGGAGCTATAGGGTTAAATTCTGATTAATTATAGTATTTTATAGCAATAACAAGAATCTTTTTAAAGATGTTTTTCTTATATATATGATGCTGCATCGGCTTATCTTATCATATATGTTATGTATCACCGATATCTACGATGTTAAAGAGTTAAAAAAAACTGGATATACAAAATATTTGTTTGTAGAATGAGTAAATTACATAATATATATCCGCTATCCATCTATGCCCGGTGAAGAAATCAAATAATTCATTTGTTTTTGACAAGAGGAGCGAGAGCGTTTTGTCTCTATACAATTATATATTCCTAATATATTTTAATCATATTTTGCCTACCTATGATATATCCTAATTTGTATCCTTTTGTTATATATTTTCTGTTTCTTTTTTATATTTCTAATAATTGGACTGGACGTCCCACCCAATGGGATTTCCGTGATTTCCCGGTGCAGCTTCTTTTGCATTTTGTCATGAAACCCCGTATTCCCTGAATAATTCAACCAAATTCCGTTAATATTAAAGCATGAATTTCAAATTGGACAAGTTGGATATTAAAATATGAATTAATGTATGGGAGTTACGCTTTTATTCTATACAAAGTTGTACCAGTTGGTGTGGGCTTGTGGGTACTTTTTGCATGCGAAAGGACGAGACTCGTGCCAGTTTTCGCGCTACACAACCCGCGGCGTGCTGAGTCGTGCTGTTGACAGTTGAATATATTTTCCTGCCTTCCTTTATATTTTCCCATTTCCGTTGGTGATTTTGAGTTGGTCTGTGTGCCACTTTTAATGTTTCCAAGTGTGGGTCCTTTCAGAGTGCCTTCTATGCGTGTTTTTTCCTCTTTTCTGTTTTTTTAATTTTTACTCAGCAACTGTCAAAATGTAAACACAGAAAACGAGCCGACTCCCACACCGGCCCTGCTGCTCTTCCTTAAATGGTAAAAAATTGTGGCTGAAATCAAAAAATAAACGAAGATGCGGCGCAGGGAGCGAAAGGAGAGTATATACGCCAGCTATATTCTCCCGCTAGGATATTATGGCATAAAGTGCACTGCAGCTCGCTGCAAATGTCAAAGTTCAAAGAGAGCCAGCGAGGGAGAACCAAGCCGCAGAGCGAGAGAGCGCCGGAGAGCCTGGCGTATACGTAATAAGTTTGCTCAGCTCGCACTGCCCAGGTGCGCTCACTCACAACCTCACACACACACACACACAGAGTCCTTCCCAGTTAATCGTCAAACGCGGTGACATGAGCGTAAATCAATTGGATTTCCCACAACATCCATAGCTCCCCCGCCTGGCAACCAATGACAGCGTAATTGGACTCACTCCCAAAACCAATCCCGCCGCAAATATCAATGAAATGTCCTTGGAAACGACTGAAACTCGGTTGGGATTTGTGAGTTAACAGAAAAGGAGACCAGAGACTAAACATGAATTTTGTATTTTCTTATTTAGATACTAAAAGGGAAGCACAAATATGATTGAAAGTTACTATTTCTCAATGGAATAAAGAGATAGCTCAAATCAATCAAATGCAAAAATGTTTTCCTTGTTACTTAATAAGCGTCCGCCCTGAGCTCAAGACCCATTACGAAAATGCAAATGAAAAGCAACGCCACTGGGGCGTATACGTAATATGTAGCTGTGTCGCCGCAAAGACGCCAAGAAACAGGAGAAAAAAAATATAAAAAAAAAGAGGAATGAAATGAGTTATGCATACACACAAACATACAGACAGACAGAAATAGAGGCAGAAGGAGAGTATAGGCAACGTTTGCCGCAGATATTATGTATTCATGGCCAAACCAGACCCACAATCATCATCATCGGAATCATCATCGTTGTCGTCATCATGGGCCTTAGCATCGGGCGACTGCAAATTGAATTTCAGAGTAACCGTGTAATTATAATGTGATAAACGGCTATTCATAAACCACATAAATAATGGTTTCATATTTCCCACCATCCCAAAATATAATTATAATTTATTGATTCGTATATTCTTTGCTATTTTCTTGCTATATTTCTTCCTATATCCTGTTCAAGTTCTTTGAAGGCCTTGCCAGAATGAAAAGTTTTCATCACTAAAGACCCACTACTTATAGTTATAGGTAGATCCCCTTAAATTTCACATATTTAAATTTCCAATTTAAGCAATCAGGCTAAGTCCACTGAAGCCAACAAACAAAGGCATCATCTTGACATGCAAATAAAGCGCCGAGTCTCATCCCTCCGGCTGAGCAGTTCGCGTTTCATCCCATTCCCATTGCGAAAAACAACAAAAAACAAAGAAATAGAGAAACTAGCTCGTTAAGTGCAGAGACACACCAACGGCCGCAACAATGGGAAAAGTTTGAATGTCTCTCTCCGGCTCGAGTTTGGTTCTTGTGTGTGTTGCCATGTGAACGTACATTTTATTTAACTGACAAGCGCGTACCATAAATTATGTAAGGGGGGGAAAAAGAAAAAACGGTGTGTAAGGGAAAACTGTGGCAAAGTAAGGAGCAGTGCGAAGGATATCCAATTAGAAAGGGCCCACGCCGCATGAACCAAAGCCAAAGCTAGCCGCTAACTAGATATTTAACGGATACATATATATATATAAGTATATATATATACATATATAATCCGAGGCAGAGCAACCCTTAAGCTCAAAATAGATTTGCAGTGAAAACTTTTCGCTTCCTTACAAAAATTTAAATGGCAGCAAAAAGTCCTCAGAGTCCACCCAATGCACCCCTCCTCCCCCCCCCTCCATTCCCACTTGTGACGTAAGTAAGTAGCAATCGGATTTTTAAGTTTTTCTCCTTGAGCACTCACAGTGCTTGCCAAACTGGGGGGCCACAGGACCCTAGCTATATACAGAGTACATGGCAAAGTGAGCTTTTGAGAGCGCCCCGAGAGGCGCACTGCGCAAACGTACTCTTAGGTTGGAAAAGCTTCTCCAATTTTTCCAAAGGAGGGCAGGAAAATAACTCACATTATAAAAGAAGAAACCTTAAACCTTCATACCCGCTATTTCTAGAGTAGAAGTATTTATGGAAATGTATAGAAGCTTCATAAAGTATATATGTATCTGTGTTTATCGTCATTAGGCGACTCAATCTAGCCATCTTTCGTATGTCGACTTCTGAACATATATATAACATATTTATAACATATCTAAATAGATATTAAAGAAATTATTGCCTTAACATTTTGATTTTATGATATTAATGATAATAAAGAAATTATTGCCTTAACATTTTGTATTTAACTTTATTCAAGTTAAAAAAAAAGAAAGTGGTGTAGATTAATTTGAAGAACTCCCTACTTTTTTGCCTTACAGCTTGCTTTTAAGAAATTATTAAATTATAGAATCTAAACAGTATTCCACTATTAATTGCTGTTATTTCTATGGAATTTTAAAAATGTATGACAGTAACCTGTTTGCTTTCTTCAAAGCATATTTCCCACGATGCGCACTTAAGAAATTAAAGATTTCTCCCACGGTCGACATAACAGACATTACAGCGATCTCTGGCACTCTAAATGATTTAATGCCCGGATAAATAATTCCATATATCATGTCAAAATGGTGCCTCTGCTTTTTCCCATTATTTATTCAGAAATGACACATAACTTGCATACGAAACTAGTTAAAAATGGGATCAGTTTTAACCGAAGACTATTCATTCTTCTTAATTTTTGTTAGATTAATTTAAACTCTAAGGGATGGTAACTTTAAACAGCTTTATATTTTTTACATTCACATTTAAAGTTAAACTG
Source organism: Drosophila kanapiae (assembly GCA_008042475.1). NCBI lineage: Eukaryota > Metazoa > Arthropoda > Insecta > Diptera > Drosophilidae > Drosophila > Drosophila kanapiae. The sequence goes on along the minus strand of VNJM01000851.1, from coordinate 11,870 downwards.
CTTTTGTACACTAATGGTTAGCAATTTTGATTGATGATTGAAAAAACATATATAGTATAGCTCTTGACTAATTGTGATCTGTATTTTTCTTAAATCTTTTCAGCGAAAATTCTACTATTCTATATAATATTTTATGCGGCGTTAACTGGATTCTTTGCTGCAATATTTACGGTGTTCTACCAAACGTTGGACAATGAGAAGCCCAAATGGATGCTTGACAACGGATTGATTGGAGCTAACCCAGGTTAGTTAATCATATTAACATTATTTCCCATTAATTCCATGTAAATCTCACTTCTCACTGAAGTATAATCCTCCGGGGACACAAAAATAGAATTTCGGACAATAAAAATTAGCATTTATAGGTGCATGTGTGTGGAAATTGCCAAAAAAAAAACTTTTAGATGGATAAGCCGCGCCCAAGGCTAGCCTTAACTCTGTTCGTCGTTAAAACGAAACAAATTTAATTAACTAATTGGATGAGAGGATTATAAGCAGGAGGAGGATAAAATCAATTAGACTTGTTCAAGCTCACTGAGGAAACTCTTTCTCCAACGATTGCTCTTTCCTTCTTTCAGGTCTTGGCTTCCGACCAATGCCCCCAGAAGCCAATGTTGAGAGCACACTAGTTTGGTACGAGGCATCGAAGATTGATAATTATAAGTACTGGGTTGATGAGACTGCCCGTTTTCTGAAATGTAAGTAAAAGAAAACAAAGGAACCTATTAATAGTTTATATATCAAATTATTTTAATTTTATAAGTAACGATTAAGTTATTCTGGCAACATAAATTGGCAAAAATCAATTACGGATATGAAGAGAATAGACAATAAAAATAAAATAAGTTAACAAAGCTGAAAACTATAGAGGAATTTCCTTAGAAAAAGAAATATCAGGCCTTAATAGAATAGAATAGAATTTTTATAACTTTAGTTTTATGTATTATTATTACTATTTTGCAATGTGTCTCAAAGGCTTCGGATTCCCGAAATCTTAAACATTTTTTATGTTAAATCACACTTTTTTTCAATATTTTGATTTTTGATAACCGATAAAACGAAAAGATCACAGTAAGTTGTAAATTATGTGTATAATGCAAGCGCAGTTTTTGTATGAGTATCTCTTGCTATATAAATGTAAATGCCAAAATGCTAAACATTATGCTTTAATCCCCGATGAAGCCTCTTTACCTTGCTAACTATATCCTTTCGAATTATCAGCTTACGAGGATCTTGAGAAGGAGAACCAGGTGAACTGCAGCTTCGAACATCCTCCACCAGAGGGCAAAGTCTGTGGCACCGAGGTCGCCAGCTTCGCACCCTGCACGTTCGAGAACAACTTCGGCTATAATCTGGCCAGACCCTGCATATTCCTTAAGTTGAATAAGGTAAGCTACGCCGAAAAATACTTATAACTGGGCTGTCAGAGAAGTCATAGTGGAATTAAAATTAATTTCATGAAGTAGAGGTTATTTCCTAAGAAATTATCTAGAGTGCTTCAGAAATCACTCAATAGATGTAATAAAATGTTGATTTAGCGAATTCAGTATACATTAATTTTAAAACTATAAAAAATGTTGTATTATAATTGTTGACACCTTTTTTAAGGTTTTCCAAACCCTAGGGATTTCTAAAGAGATAATAAAGATCAAATCGATAGGCAAAATATCAAATTCGAAATATCCCATTGAGAATATCCCTTTTGATATTTAAGAATCAATTAAAATTGTCCACATTTGGGAAATAAGTTGTAAATCTTATACGCTCTCTACTGTAGTTTTTTACTTATTTTAAATAGTAACTGGGACTTAATTAACGAAAAACATAACGCAATCCCTTTTAGATCTACAATTGGGTGCCGGAAATTTACAACGATTCAAAGACCTTGCCCGATGAAATGCCCGAGGAGTTGAAGCAGCACATCAAGGAGAAGCAGAGCCTGCGACCCAATGAGGTGAGCTTTACCAAAGGGTTTTAAAAGGATAATATTTAACCATATCTCACTATTTCTGTCTTATTTTTTTTAGACCAGCGTTGTTTGGGTCTCGTGCGAGGGTGAGAATCCCGCCGATGTTGAGAACATTAAGGCACGTGATTACTATCCACGCATGGGTTTCCCACGTTACTACTTCCCCTTCAAAAATATCAAGGGCTACATTCCGCCAATCGTTGCTGTGCAATTTACCGTTGAAAGTGAGTATTAACTTCCGACTTTAATATAGATTTTAAACAAAAGTACACTGTTAGTGAGATTAAAACAAAGTAGACTGCCGAGAACCCCTTTAGAATTCGTATCTCAACTGTGACCGCCTTTTGCGTTCCACATTTAAAACAATTCTAAACACAAAAAGCTATTTGAACGGCACAGTAAATATTAACAAAGGAGTTAGTAACAATTTCTCTAAATAGTTGGCCACAGGATATGCATTAGTTTTCTTTGTTTTTCATTCCGAACAATTTCGCAGGAATAAAGTTGCATTGAAAAAGGGTAGAAAAATGGGATAAGAATAATTGGGATAGGAAAACAGGTTGCTGCCTTCTAATTATAAATGGGGCCTTGGAAATAGGCCAACTGTTCGGGTCGAATGCGTTGGTAAGCAAGCCAATTAAAGCCTGCAATTATAACTATAATAGAATATAATTTCCGAGGCAGATAGTTTATAGTGAGTTCTTTCTATATGTGCTTTATTTTAAGAGAACGTTTTTATATAGGCTTCACAGAATAAAAGGTAATTATTTAGTCAAGTCGCTTCTACAGCCAGACATAGAGTTATCCCTACTTTTGATTGTTTTTTATTATATCCAGATTGGTTAATTAAATTATTTAATTTATTTTTTTAGCCGGCGTCTTGATCAACATTGAGTGCAAAGCCTGGGCCCGCAACATCAACCACGATCGCTCGGAAAGGAGAGGCTCCGTCCACTTCGAGTTGATGGTGGACTAAGAAACACGTTTCGCCAAGGGCAGCGGCCGTGTGCGCGGAGCGGCCACCGAGGAGCAAGGAGCTTGGAGCAAGGAGAGCAAGGATGGAAGAGGCAATAGGTTGAAGGTTGAACAACACTCAAGTATAGAAAGAAAACTGCAACAAATCCACACACAAAACAAGCGAGAAATGAGCAAAGTGTAGCAAGCAAGGGCCTCAAGGGGCATGCTAGATACAGCAACAACCAAAGACATAACTAAAACAGAGAAAGGAAGAGGAAGTGGAAGCTACAGCAAGAACAAAATGGAAAGAAAACTTAAGAAATAAAAATTCTAGCGCTATAAAGCATATAAAATACAAGCAAAAACAAAAGAAATACCTACCCAACGCTACCAAATGAACAACGCCCCACACAGAATCACACAAAAACCTTAATTTGTTAGGAAAATTTGATTTAGTTAACAATTTAGGCGGAAAACTAAAAATATAAATTTGACAGGCCACTTAAATTAGCGCAAAATATTATATTATCAGTAATAAAACGAAAAAAAAAGCAAAAACAAAACAAAAAAACATTAAAAACAAAATAAAAAAACTGTTGTTAAGCCAATCTTATTTGTTTTTTGGTGTAATTTTTGGAAAAAGGATCAACAAGAAACATATAAACGACAAACAGCGCAGCGAAAAAGAACTTTAAAAAGCTAAACAGCAACTGTACTTAAAAGAAATTATATAATTATTTGAACAAAATGCATAAAAACCATTATTTATATTTATAACAACTAAATATATGCAAATCGATTGTACAATTGGAGCAAATATAAACACGAATATGTATGTTTATATACAAATAAAATCCTTGACACCACCCCTCCACCACCACACTCCTCTCTAGGCCATTCTCCACCCACAAGAGCTCCTGAAACGCAACTAAATTATTGCCAGGATACAAACAACCCCCTCCCCAATATAATTTAGTTCAATTTGTTATAAAAATGTAAGCAGAATGCTGCATTTTCCCCCAGTGAATGAATTAACAAAGGCCATATAAAAATAAAAGTTGATAAAAGCGATTCTTAAAATACAACATAATAAAGCGTAAATAAAACAACAAGAAAAAACTGCAAACAGGCGCTGCATTATTAAATAAACAACAAGTATATAAAACCAAAAAAAAAAATGCATAAACGAAAGGCAACAAAAAAAAAGCAAAGCCCAGACATATTTAAAATTAATATTCTTCACTTATTATTGAAAAAACCCCAAATCCAAGATCATTAATGGGAGAATCTCATAAAAAAATATATTAAATATAAATGGATAATTGAGGCAAAAAGAGTAAATAGCTGAAAATGAAAGTGCAGAGTAACTGGTTACAATAAACAAGAAGAGCATATAAAATTAAAATATATATTATGTATACAGCCCCCCTCCCCCCACAAACCCCCCAAATAATACCAATAAATCGAACTTCATTTAAGTTAAACAACCAATCCGTTTCCATCTCATATATGTTTTACAGCCATCAAGGAATACCAAGGATACTTGAGTGGAGGCCTGTCCTTTTGCGGAAAAGAACTTAATGGCAGTGCTATTACCTATTACTTTCACTCACACCGACGAACAGTTGACTCGACTCTGAATACGAAATGCTAATTAGATATTTAGGCCTCAACTAACTTATCTCTATTTTCCCCAAGAAAAACCAAAAAAAAAAAAAAAACAAACAAACAAAAAAGAAAACATGGATCGTAAGAAGCTCCTAACCGGCATAACAAAAGCTTATTAAAACTAACCCCCTTTTCCATCCACTTTAACTAGTGTAATTTCTAAGAGAAGAGAATCCAGGTGAAGAAACAAAAAACAGAAAACCGAAAACAAAACAACAAATGTTATACAGTTTTGCCAGAACAACAAGAACAAAATGCAGAAATAAATCAATAAATAATAGTTTAATGGAAAATGTTATACATAAATATATATATTAAAAATACATGTAATATGAAAAAGGTATAAATAATACGACTTTCATGAAATGAACTTAAAGTGTAAATGAATGCGGCTTAAGAAATTTAACAAAAACATTATACATATATAGATAACGAGGCCTCTGTTTGGACCAGAGATAGTAATATTCTCGAATATCGTCAACCTCTTCGTTTGGAATTGTAATTGCCATAATTCTCAATTTTTGTGTACATCGTTCTCTGGTCCCCCAAGTCAACGTAAATTTCATTAAGTTATTGAAAGTCTATTTTTGAACCGATTTCTTCAGCATCCAATGGACACGTAAAATTGTTTTAAGTATAATGAAAAAACAAAAAAAAAAACAAGAAATAGTTTTCTAACATTTTTGCTAGTGCATGTTTTCCTACGACTAAGCTAAACCGAATATGAAAGAAGGATAAAATTAGTTAAGTAGTATAATCAAATGCCGGCAACAAGTGCTATCACTGAACACAATAAAATCGTCTTGGGAGATCATTTAAATGTATACTTTCCATTGCGTATATCCACGTGACCGCAGGCAGATCTTAACCTAAATTGAGTTTATATTTTCATTGCTTTTAACCCCTATAGGCGTTTTGAATTTACTTTTTATCCAACGATTTTTCACGCACAAAATTAGACTTGAAGACGATTTCCTTTTGTTTTGTCCCGGCAAAGTGTGTTCCCAAAACCGCCGATAAATATTAATAGGTTATCTAGGGTAATAAAATACAACTTATAAACAACAAAAAAAATCGACAAAAAACATATTTATAAAAACGTATGAAAGATATAAAAAAAAAAACTGCCAAGTTAATTGTTGAACCTCTAGCTTAAAAATCGAATTAATTACAAATTCCCTTCGTTGAGTCTCAGATCATTCTCGCCTGTCTGCGGTTGCAAGATACTCCACTCGTACCACGTTTCAGATCCAAAGCCACTGCAATATTTCCACTCTTCGTTAGGCGGCAACTACTAGCACACAATTTAAATGAATTATATTTAACAAGCATATATATAAACTGCCATTTTTTACACCATGTGTATGTAAAAATAACAAATAAAATGAAAAGCAAAAAACTAAAAACCGTTAAAATGACATTTTTGTGTGTAAACCGACAAACAAACCGCGATCAAGACACACCAGGCGACAAACAATAAATGTTCAGGAAATTCGAGAATACCTTTTTCCAAATTTATTCAATCTTCCGCTCATTCCAATAAACTTTCGACAAAGAAAAACAAAATCCAGCTCCAACAAAATATGAACAACAAGCATGAAGGATGTGCCGTTTAAGAAATTGTCTTGATCTGGACCATTTATCCAAGATCGTTCGAAATATACCTTGAGTAGCTAGATTTTTGGATCTTTAGTTCTGAGGATCTCCCATAAAACACATGTGTCACACTACGGCGTACATAGCAAACCAGAAGTATAGTAAAAATAAATCGAATATATAATGGTTTGAAATGTGTTGATTTTTCACTTTAATTTGCAATTGGTTTGAATACTTACACACAATAAACGAAAAAAAAAAGAAAAAACCGAAAATATTGAGACATTAGCGGCAGTAGAGGAAAATAAAATGTAATAGAAAAATAAATGGAGAAACTGTATTAAACATAAGCTATATAGAACTAAGCAAGTATAACATAAAGTCATATATATACTTATAAATATATGCAAATGTTATATACATAAATGGTAAATAAAATGAAGAAACAATGTAAAATTACTTTTAAGTATGCGTACATTTTTGACTTTTGATTTAACAAACAAAAAACCCGAGAACACAACAGTTAAAAAGAAAAAAATACAACAACCAAGAACAACAACAACCACAACCCACAAAACACGCGAAATTTGCAGAAGCTTAATAACTTTAGTTTAGAAACGAATCTAGTGAAAACCGCAAATTATAATAAATAGTAGAAATTATAAATACTAAAACGAGAAAACAAAAAAAAAAAAAAACAAATATTTTAATTCAAGAAAAAATTCCTGCGTATGGGAAGAAATTAAACAATAAACAAAATTACATTTTGTTTACTTTTGAAATTCAAGAAAATTCTAACAAGATTGCTTTAATTTAGGTTAACAAAAATCCTTCATAAAAATCACAGTAAAACTAAAAAAAAAAAAGAATGTGGGTAACAAGATGAAGAAAACCAAACACTGCTTTTTGTATTATTTAAGTTTAACTATAAAATTATAAATATTAAAAAAAAAACATTAAAAAATATAAGCTGTAATATTAAAAGGAACCTACAACAAAAGAAGTAAATGAACATCAACAGAGAAGGAAAAAGAAAACGAAAAATAACAAGAAAATGAAAATGAAAAAGAAAATGAACAACCAAAAAAAGCTACATAAACACATTGAAGAAAAACCCTAAAAATGAAGTCGTGTACGAGTAACGAAAAATGAAATGTTTGAAAAATTTTACTGAATTCAATAAAAATATTATGTTGATATGGAATTAAGTAATTCCAAATAAACAAAAAACAAACACCTTTCGCGTTTTATTCTTGCCTTTGCAAAATTTATTATAAAAGGGATTAATTGTAGTTTGCCTGCCTTTAAGCCTTTACCTCGCCGACCACCTTCAGCTCCACCGTTAGAAACTGCTGCGTCACATCCACGTCCATCAGCTGCCGCAGATCCTCGAAGCTAATAAGGATCACGTTACTGTCCGTCCTAATGAACTCGCCACACGACCTCTTCCCCGACCACGGTTGGATGGGGCGAGCCCGCACCAGCTTGGTGTAGTAGCGTGCCGAGTTGTCAGGCTGGACCAGCAGACGCAACGAGATGACCACGTCCTGGAGCGGAGTGCTCGCCCAAATGGCCAGAACATCGTGCTTGATCCCCTCCTTGGTCTGCCATAGCATGGAGTGCTGGGTGCGGCATGCGAAGACCAGGATGGTGCCGTGCTGCGAGAAATTCCGGTACTCGGCGGGCAGGTGTGTGTTCCGCGAGCACTTGAGCGGATTCAGGCCAGTGCGCCGGTAGCCAAAAACGCCCAGCAGGGTGTGAACGTCACTGTCCAGACTGCTGATGTGGCAGCTCAGCGAGACACGCTTGCCCGTCCCCAGCTCGACAAAGGGAATGCTCAGTCGCGGAAGATGGTCACTCAGGAAGTGACCCAAAAGGGCGCTAGGGTCCAGCGTGCGTTGGCATCCTTGCAGCGGGCAGGGCACTAAGCGGAGACGGGCCCAAGGCGAGTTGCTGGGGGAGGACACAATTGGCTGGGCGCTTCTATCGCTGGGCTGGGATGTCAGCGATCCAAAGCGTCCCAGCCGTAGCTTTTCCTCGTTGGAGCAGGACGATGCCACCGAAACAGGCAAGCGGCAATTGGAGAAGTGCTGGGTGTACACAAGGTGTTGGATGTTCTGCAAGCGCTGCTTCCGCCTCTCCTGCCGCTTTTGGTTCCTACTCATCGCAAATGAGGGTTGAGGCTTTGTCACCTGGTTAGTTACGGAGGCGGAAGCAGACACAGACATGGTTCACAGGCAGTTAAAAAATGAAACACAACATAATTGTGTTGCCAACTGTCGTCAGACATCAAAACAAAGCTACAAAAAGATTTTCGTAGGTTACTTTTTATTATATTCTCTAATTAGGAATAGTCAAACTTCAATAAACTAATTTTCTATGCATTATTTAGTTGGGCCGAAATCCCGGCGGTACTGCAATACCGGGCCAACCCGCGACAGAGGTGGAGCAAGCCCCTAGCACTCCGTCTGTTTCCAAAAATCAGTTTAACATTTGTTGTCCTCCAATGGAGGAGCTATCAGATGTTAAGCTGATAAGAACAGATACTACACTTTGATCTTAGCCATAAGGCCGAGAAGCGATAACTTTGACTGCGAATCGTTAGGGTGTCCATGAATGAACTGCTATAACCAGTTGGGAATTGTAATGGCACGCTTGTGACGAAAAAGTATATGCGCGCAAACATAATGCTGCATACTTTTTGGCATTTTTTACAGAACGAGCCAATTTCTCTTTAGGCTGTTGAATTGTTTAAACATTTTGTTGGCAAATGGATCGCTCTGTTACATCCCGTACTCCATTCGATCGCGTGCCCAAATTCTACAAGCTGAATTATTTTTTATACATTTATATATATATATATATATATGTATATATATATTTATATATATATATAAAAATGTATAAAAAGCCGAATAAATTTTTTTAGAATTAATTTTCGGCTTGGATAAAGCTTGGAAGTTCTACAGTTCTTAACTTATTTTTAAAGGTATACGGGGACATCTGAAATCCCCTTTATCATCTTGGTTTCTGTTCATTCAGCCCGGTTGGGCGAGCCTGCTAACCTTTTAAAAGTGTAGCGTTTTCAATATTAGCAATGTATAACAAATAGCAATACAAAATAAAATACAATCAATACAATCATAATAGAAACAATTTCAGCTATCTTCGTCTGTTTGTTGCTCTGATGATGAGGTCGCGTGGGTAACGCCTAAGGATCCTTCTCGGTGGGCACTAAACTTCTATTAACGTGCAAATTTTAATTTGAAATCATTGTCATCATTTGGTATTTGATATTTTTAAAATCTTTATTGCCTAATAAAAAATGTTTATAGAATTTATAGTTATATTACTGGTTTTCTATATCCTATGCATGGCATTTTATTGATACAAATACTACTAAGTATGTAATCTAATATTGTTTTCTATGATTAAAATTTACAGTTTTTACTTTTAAGGGACTCCTGGAATATTAGGTTTCTTGCCAATCAATTTTGAAACATCGACGAAATGGAAATTCTTATATGTACATACGTACATCCGTTCCACGACAGTACTAAGCTAGTATATACGTATATTAAATTCAAAATAATTGAAAATTCAGTTCAAAATGTAGCTAGATATATTTTAACGATATAAGGATATACATATATTTTTATTAATACTTCAATTTTTGAAGATCGCACCCCTAAAGAACCTCATTCACCTTCCTTGCTAATCAATAGAAATGCAGCTTACATTTTCCGTATGCTTCTAGGAAGATATTTTTTGCCCAACCATGACCGACCGCAAGAAAAGAAAACACTTGATTTGGTGAAATATTTTTGGGCATGTATTTTTTTGTCTAAGATTAAACATTGAAACATAAAACTTGAACTTGTACTTACATAGGTATACATAGTGTTATTATTTAATAAATAAGGACAAAATATTATCGGAGATTACGTTTGTTAAAAGCAGCTACATACATACTTCCTTATCTGTGTATGGATATTTAGCTTGGTATATACACAAAATCATAAAAGTTTTTTTGGGATAAGATGTCACAGTTATATCTTTCTTATTATTCGCCTTACATATATTTCGTATAATTTTGCATTTCTCTCAACACTTAAATACGACATACAGAGTAGAATTTACAGATTTGGAGCTTACACATGCATTCAATTATGACTTTAAATTTAAGCTAGTTTAGGGGTATTACCGATTTATATATATGTGTGTATGTGAATATATGTACGCTCGTACTCCAATCGGTGCGAGATAATGCCCTCCACAATGCGCTCGGTGGTCATATCATTACCAGAGTCGATCAGCTCGAAGATGGCTTTTGTCTTGGGCAGAGCATATGGATCGATCTTGCCATCTTCCAGCGCAATGGGTGTTCCGCCGTGGCAGACAACATCGATTTTGAAGTGATCCAGGAGCTCCTCGGTGACGCAATAGGGTGCCCCAATCACAACCTCGTTGACGAACTGCAAGAAGAAAATTACAGTTATGTTTTGGGATATACATATATCGAAAGGAAATTCGATTTGATATATTGACAAACACATTGCGCTCAATATCATATCGAAAGTATTCTAAAGTTTGATGTATCGAATCTGATATATCGAAATTTTCGAATAGAACGCATTATTTGAAATTTGTGTTTTTATGAATTATATTTCAACAATTGAATTTTATATTTTTTTTAAAATGATCACTTTAAAAAAGTTAATGCAGACTTCGATATATTACAAAAAAATATCGATTTATCGCACATATATCAAAACGTAAATCGTTACTTTACGTCAAACATCGATGCAATACCGATAACCATATTTTATGCCACCCCAATTGTGTTCCTAAAATTGCTTGCAGGCCAGCACGCTGAGTACGCGCTCGTGCAGATTCATGATTGGATAGTTGCTTCCCTTGTAAGAGTTGACCACCGGATCTGTGTGTAGGCCGACAATAAGGTAATCGCCCAGTTTGCTAGCCTTCTCCAAAAAGTCCAGATGGCCCACGTGGAAGAGATCAAAAAGCTGACATATCACTTAGGGAATTATTTTCCGAATTCCAAATCAAACGGAGAGAGGACTCACACGAACCTCACCCAACGAACCATGAGTGGTCCGCCCTTATCCTTATAGAAACCATAAGCAACATCAACTTGGAGTGACCCAAACTAGGGCGTCGTCCACCGGATTTCAGTTTGGAAAGACGTCTCATGGAGGGGCACACTAAGTAGCCAGGACCATATTTCACGCAACGACTGCAAAACAGACATGGCCACGCCCCAGTCGGTAAGCGACCACCTCCAAACCCCCTCATCCATTAGATGCCAAATTGAATTAAGTGTAAAAATCTTTTGCAAGCAATTGAGAAATGGAAAAGTGCAAAATAAATTTATAGACATAAATATGAATAGAGGAAGAAAGATGTAGAAAGGAGAGTACTTTTCAGGGCTTTTTACGACTTCCATAGAAATTAAAATGCCATTTAATGCTGCCAGCATATAAAAGATATATACTTCAAACGATTAAAAGACAGTTTAATAGTCTCAAAAGACGAAGGAAATATAAAGGAAATCATCTTATTTATTACACACAAGATCGAAAATATCTCTTAAAATACATTATTTGCTTTTCAACTCAAAAACAAAGTCTCTCACAGTATTCATTAGATTTACTTCCAA
>VNJM01000414.1:0-20474 GCA_008042475.1 Drosophila kanapiae | reverse complement strand
GATGTAAGTTTTGCGGTAAACGTAAGCGAAGGCGAAAAGAAATAGAGGATCAAAACGAATGTGGAACAATTCCGCTGGTATTTATGTTTTGCAAAAAATATAAAGTTAATGTTTATTTTATACATCCACAACTATACGCGTTGATAAAGATCACTGAACAACGGATCAGATGTAAGAAATCTGAATACGATCGGTGATGTTTATGTAGAGAAAACTTGATTTAAGGGGGAGCGATAAAATACACGTCCGACTACGACAAGAGCTTTTAGCTTTGATCATCGTGGTCTGGAGTTCCTGCTAGCCATTTCCAAATGGTGCCTAATTTATTAATACCTCTTTTGACTCTAGTGTGTCTAATTTGTGGGGGTAAAGAATTAATGATTTTTAAATCATAGGATAATTCCCATTGCTGGTTTGAATTACTATTTTGAATATGTGATGATTCTAAATTGACTATTTCTTGATAAAAACTTAAATGTGTAACAAGGAATAGCTCCGCATATGTTTCGTAAATAAGAACATCTTTAGTATCCTTGTAAAGAAAGGAGTTATGGTTTTAATAGTCCATACTTTCGGAACTGTTGGCTCCTGTTAGCAGTAAAAGGCATATTATTGAATTCATATTCTGAAAATAAAGACATATATTCTTGTTAAAACTTGATGTTATCCTTATGTATCATAAGATTTCTATTGTTAATTATGCAAATTCTGCTTAACTACTTGTTTTTTATATCTGGAGTTAAGCTTATTCGTTTCTCCATTTTTTTCATAAATGACATCCCCTACGAGATAGTCCTTCTCTTTTCTGCCCTTTTTGTGAGAATATAACATTCTCTCTTGTTTTTTTTTATATTTGTGGAATTTTAACATGTTCGATTTTATTGAATAATATAATAATATAATATTGATTGGCAATGGAATAAATAGTCAGTCAAGTTATATTTATGAGCTGCTCTAATTATAATTTCAGAATAATCAACTTAGTTAAGTTCATCTTTGATGCAGCGAGAAATTTCAGTAAGAGTTGAGTGAGCTCTTGCAATTTGTCCATTGGACGTACTAGGGCGAGGATCCGCGAAATACAAATTAATATCGCATCTTTGTGCGAAAGATTTGAATTGGGTTGATGAGAAACTAGGTTCGTTATTTATCATTAAGCTTCTTGCAAGTGGAAACAGTTGCAAGATTACTGAAATTTTGGTTTCTATATTGACTTTATTTTGAATTTCTTTTACAACTTAGTATTTTGAATATGAATCAATACAAGTTATGAATATTAAGTTCTGAGCATAATAAATACCGATGTGCAGATTTTCACCTTCTTTAGTTTGGATAGGTGCCTGAATAATAGGAATTAGTACAGTTATATTTGTTGCGATTGCAAATTGAATAGTATTATAGTATAGTCTGTTTATTTGTTTGTAATTTTCGTCCAGTCCCCTGTATGCTCTTCAAGGAGTTTCTTCGATTATTACTGCTCAGTCCTCTGGGCTTTCTACGTATAGGACGAAATTTTTTCTATATAGGAATTTATTCGTGAAATTGTCCTTAAGTGGATTTTGAATTTTATGTAAGACTTCCAAAGAACAGTGAACACCTACTGTAACATAACATTCTTAAAGCTACTCTCTGCTGAATGCTGAGTGTTTGATCTGAGTAGTTAAGTAAGGTTGTTATCGCGTCCTTTGATGTCCCTAATTACCATCATAAATTAGATTAATTTCAATAACCTGACACTTTTTAAAAGGATTTGGTAATAAAAATGCAATTAATTAGGGCTAGCTGTCAAAATCTCAAGAGGCTATGGCAATAAAAATGCAATGAATTAGGGTTAGATGTCAAACTGTCAATAGGGGATCGGGTAAGAAAAAGACAATTAATTAGGGTCACTGATTGAGTGGTGAATGGGTGTGTGTTTAAACTCTACACCGAGGATACGGATACGTATGCGAATGCGAGGAAGCGATCCCGCACGGGGCGGTCCCGCACGATCATGTTCAATTTTAAAAGGGACGGGGGCATTTGAAAACTCGAGTGTGTACATCGAAGGATGGGTGATGGCAATTGAAAAGTCGGCGGTGTCTGACCAACCCGTGATCCCTCACTTACAAGAAAATCGGGTCGGGGGTGGCTGAGACACATGTGTGTATGAACAACGAAGGATGCCTACCGACGATCCCTCACTTAAAAATAGCGACATAGGAGTGGGATGCATTCAGGAGACTGGGAAAAAACACGAGTCTTCGAGGGATGCCTTCCGACGATCCCTCACATGAAAAAGGGATGAATGCAGGGGAGTGCGACAAAAAAACACACGAGTCTTCGAAGGATGCTTATCCTCGATCCCTCACTTACAAGAAAATCGGGTCAAGGGTGGCTGAGACACATGAAAGCGGGAGAGTGGGAAATAACACGAGCCTTCGAAGAATGCCCACGCTCGATCTCTCACATAAAAAAGGGATGAAAGCGAGAGAGTGGAAAATACCAGGAGTCTTCGAAGGAACCCTACCCCCGTTCCCACACCTAAAAAAAGGCAACATAGAAATGGGATGAGTGTGGGAAAAAAAAACGATTTCTTGGATGACCTTTAAGGATGTTCATCAAATTTCCCTAAATTTAAATTTAAAGAGATAACCTAGGGGTAATTGAAAGGGGTAAAAAGTCTCAACAGTGAGTCGAGGTCGCTCAACCTCGATGTATAAAATCAAAACAAGGCAAAAACAAAACATAAAAGATTGCTGTGTGAATACGAGGCACCGAATGCTTCTTACCATCGATCCCTTACTTAAAAGTGGAATGAGGTGTACCCCTTCCACTTCAGACCTACAATTTCATTTTTTAAAATCTGTAAAAGAAATCCCAATTCTATTTCCCAACCCAAAATAATGTATACATTTTATTTTTGAGAATATATATTATTAAAATTTTATTGTTCAAGTATTATCTTCAAAAACTATAATATGTTCTAAACTAACATACATTTTAATCATTTTTAAACATTTGTTTGAGCGCACTGTACAAAAATGACAGGCACATGTATCAACTACATCCACATCATTATGGGCCATCCTCTCATTAAAATATTTTAGGCACTCCTCCAGATATTGCACGTGTTCAGGCAAAATTTGTTCTTCATACATTTTCACGAAATTATTTATCCTGATTACAAGTTGTTTGATTGTAATGGGAGATCCATTGATGTCGTTGTTTTTAAGTCTCATCATTTTGTTTGGCTCCGTGAACTTTCTTATAATCTTCTCCGAATCCCATCAACATTTTTAAAGGTACAGAAAAGCTGAAATGTCCTCCGGATGGGATATTGTCTCCTCCACTCCACCCAGCATTACGATAAAGAACTCCTTCCTGTTGACCAACTGAGAGAAAGTTCTTGATAGTCGATGTAATCCCAGTAAATCGAGTCCTATCCAGTTCACATCCATTCAGCTCATATCTTATTTCGTCCAGAAAATAGGCCATGCAATTATTTTTGAGTAACTCTATTTGTGCTGCTTGTTCCTGTATTTGCATCAATAATTTTGCTAAGTGTTCCTTCAAAGTGGAGAAAACTTTCACACGGAAGGACCTACAAATCTTGGTTCTGTATTGTGATGCGAACTTCATCATTCGTCTTGAAGTTTTTTTGATAATAAGTATGGTATTCTTTTTTAATAATACTTTCATCATTGACAGACTTTTCTTGAACATAAAAAATTTCATTCATTTGAATATTAGTTTTGAAACTTTATTCAATATTAAATCCCAATGATTTTAAAATCAATTTATTTTTTAATGATAGAGCAGGTCGTCGATGTGAAGCTCATTGAGGTGATTATGATGCTTTCCATTCAGCTTTAGATTTGAAAATGTTATCAATGGAGTGATGGGTCTGCTTTTTATTATAAATAACCATTCTGTTGCTCGCAAGTGTAGACGAATTGATACAATTTCTCCACGCAAATTAACTAAATCTCCGTTCTGATCAGATATCCGTACTTCAAGTGTGCTTATTTCCATAGTGTTGACAGGTAAATAAATCAAATTCCGTGGTTTCGTGTTCATTTTATAACCGGTCGGAACATTGATTCCAAATTCATGAAGCACATGAGTTGGTCTATTTCCTACATATGAGCCACTAAAAATGTTACACTCCAATCTAATAGAGTTTATTTTCAAAATATACACCGGATTATCAGAGACGTCAAATTTATTATCATGTGATTTTAATATACGTTTATTAAATCCAAATAGCTGACCAATTGAACATTCATTGTCTCCTTTTTAGTAATAACTTGAACTTGTGAAGTGTTGGTGTTGCATTGTATTTTTACAGTGTTATTTAGTTCATAGTCTTTTGAGTTTATTAATAATATATTTCGTAATTTCTTCGAGCTCATATGATCCTACAGGTATTTCTATAACTTTATTACCAATATGAAATAGATTGTTCCCTTAATCAACATTTGGTATAGAATTGAATGTATAAAAGTCAATGAGTGCACACTCATAATTATGTATTAATTCAATTTGAGGAAATAAGTTTTCAGTTATAATTGATGTGTTTCCAGTTATGGCTATTGTTAACGATGTAGACATTATGAAGCTTAAGTCGGGACTGTATTTCTCAATCTTATATGATTTTTTATTCGAGAATAATGAATTGATAGAATCCTTTTCTATGTCGTCCAGTTCTCAAATCATCATCCTTAGAGATTAAAAGAAATCCAAATTTTTCCTCCCAACATTTTCGTGAAATATTCATAAACGAATCATAGTCCATATCACTGTTATAATGGAGTTGTTTTTCGCTTCCTGCGGTTACAAAACCGAGTCATTTGCTGAAAATGTGTAATATCCTATTCCGGGTATCGGCTTAACAAGTTTTTTGACCATTTCGGTTGATATAAACTCTTTGAAAATATATAAATATTTTCAAATTTTAGCCCATTTGGACTTTCGATAAGACTTATCATCACGTTAGTTTTTCCAGAATTAGATGGACCAACAATTAGAGCTCTAATTGTGTTTGGTAGCAAAGAGCTATGTCGTGGATGAGTACAGCTTCCATGTCCACTACCTTCAATGTTTCTTACTATGATGGTTTTATTTTGTTAATAAACGTATGTTATATAGATATGGACTTCATTCAAGGACAATCATTCGATAATTAAGGTTGATATAAAATGGGTAAAAATTTTTATAAAATATACAGTCATAAATCAAAAGCCAAACAGGCTACCGGTCTCTTAAATAATTTGATAAACACACTAACCTTTGAGGCTCATTTACCTGGTTACAATTACTGTGGACCAGGTACTAAGCTAGAGGAAAGATTAGCACGCGGTGATCGTGGAATCAATGCTTTGGATGAGGCTTATAAAGAACATGATATTGCAAATATCAAAATTAAAATAAAGCAGATACAGTTTTAATTGATAGGGCTTGGGATCGTGTTAGAGCAAAAGATAGCAGTATTGGGGAGAGAGCTGCAGCATATATGGTGACAAACATGTTGAAGGTAAAGAAAAAATTTGGGATGGTCACAAAGCAGCAGAAAAAGAAGGTAGTAAAAAAAATCTCTTGCTTCAATAATCAAAAAGACTTCCAGCGAATTGAGAAAGAACAAACCACTTGATTTATTGAACGCAGTAAAAGTGGCTCGCAAAGCAGTACCTAACACTATGGGGTGTAGGAAAAACTTAGTAATTCCACGGGTTATAACCATCGCAGAGTGGGTGGTTTCATGACACTAGTACCTATATTAACAGCCCTCACTAGTTTAGCATCAGGTAGCGCAGCAATAGTAAAGACTATCAACAATGCAAAGATGGCAAAAGCACAGCTTCAAGACAATCAGAGACATAATAAAAAAATTGAATCGGTA
Source organism: Drosophila kanapiae (assembly GCA_008042475.1). Lineage (NCBI taxonomy): Eukaryota > Metazoa > Arthropoda > Insecta > Diptera > Drosophilidae > Drosophila > Drosophila kanapiae. Next base: position 14,593 of record VNJM01000414.1, on the reverse strand, counting down.
GCATTGGGGAAGGGATTGTATTTACAACCATATAAAAAAGGGTATGGTATATAATTTTCTAAAAATATTAAAAACAAAAAGCATTATACAAAAAAACTACTAAAGGAGCTACCCAAAAAGCATTATCCAGCTTTGCCTTTAATAATATTAAACATTGTCGGGGAGTTTATATGAAAGATGAGTTGCCTCAATACCCACATCAATTTCAGTGTGGAATAATAAATTTAGCAGACTCGTCATCTAAAGGAACGCATTAGGTAGCGTATTTTAAGAAAGGTTTAGAAGCATTATTATATTGATAGTTTTGGAAATTTACAACCTTCTCTTGAAGTTGTTAGATATTTGGGAAAAAACTTAGTTACAATTATCATCGTTTCGAAAAATTTGGTACTTTCAACTGTGGACATTTATGTCTACAATTTTGTTAGAGTGCAAATCATCTCATGTTTTTTGTATACCTTCAATCTGAGACGATGCATTCCTTCAAATCCATTTCCACACCACATGTAAAAGGTAGTGGGAGCAGAAATGAGTTTCTTGACGGGTATAAAATGAGCCAGCTCGTCTAGGAAAAATATCATTCAGCAAGGAACACTCGCCGCAACCAATATGAATACAGCCGCTACCAGCTCCAACACCGACTCTACCACCAGCTCTACAACCCGATCAAGGACCGCTATGCCTGTCGGCGTCACACAGGCAGACTTGGATGCCCTGACGAAGGACATCCCGCTCATGCTTGCCTTTAACTCATTTAGAGTTAAAGGTAAGCTCCCATTTAAGGATCTGGCGTGCAACACGGTCTTTGAAATTATCAAAGCCAAGAGAGTGAATGGCAAGTTTGGAGTGTGGAGTTCCACCTCGGCGGATAGGCCGATCTAGCCTGTATAAAGTGTACACAGCTGGAAAAACTTCGGAGCAAAGGATCTCCGTCTATAACCAGGTTTCTGTGAACATAATAACCTGGGATTCAAACGAAAGGCTATCAGAATACAATTTAGGGAGCTTACTGCAAAAGCCTTCTGCATTCTGATGGGAAATAAGTATAAAGTTTGTTAGTTTTTTGAAGAAGGCACAGTGGTCTGGTATGGCCTAGGAAGACTTATTCCTATAGGCCGCCTTTTCTTTTTCTTTGCTTCGAACTCCTTAACAACAACATACTTTGGCCAAAAGCTATCAGAGCATATCATGCTAAATATCTCATTAGGGACATTTATTTTGAAAGATGAAATATCCCTAGTATAAGAAAATTTGAATTTTCTACATTTAATTTTTCATCTTTTGTCTTGCCTTGAATATAGGCAATAACATCGTCAGATGTTTGATCAGGGGAAAGCCACGAAACAAATATATGTTTCATAGGAGGTACTACTATGAGTGAGTTTGGCATCACAGACTGATTGTCTATGTTGCCAATCGGGGCCGGTGGTCCGGACCTGCCACTCTGGGGAATTTTCGGGACTGGGTTCTGCTAGATCGTTGATTGTGACCGAGGGAGTCTGCGGTTGACTTTCGGGGAGCTGTAGGAATCCGCCTGTCTGCGGTGCGCCAACCGCGTTTTTTTGCGTTTAGGTGACTCGTTCAATACCTTAAGGCCATTAAATTGAGCGTCCAGCGCTAAGGGCAAATCGTTCGTTTTACGAAAACTACTAAATAGCTCTGTTTGCTTCTGGTTTGCCGCATGAAAGACCTCCTTTCTCTTTCCACATCTCGACATCTCGCAATCCAATATTTTTGGACATATCATCGACCGTCCGGGCCGTACAACCAATACACATGGCGTGCACAATGTTGTTGCAAAGCCAACATCCGATCGTAAGATCGCCAATTGCAATTGGCTTCTTGCATTGTTTAACAAAGCAAACAGTTACACAGGACATTTTAGCTAAGTAGCACTGTACCAAATAGAGAGAGAGAGAGAGAGAGAGAGAGAGAGGGGGTAAGAGAGCGGCTGCGTGCAGTGAGCGAGATAGCGTGGGAGTGAGCTTTAGAGAGTGAGCTTCGCGACGACGCAATCAACGGCTAAACAAAAGAAGCCCAAAAAGAAATGCAAAAAGATGCAAGCCAAAACAAACAAGGGCAGCACAACTAAATTGGATTAAATATGTAAATACAATAAAAAACCCAACACAGAAAGCTGCATGCACACGCGAAGTGAACGGGAACTTTAATAAATTTAAAATAGATGATTTAAATAAAACCCCAGCGGTTTAAAGCGAAGATTAGTAACAAAATCGAGAGCGCAAAAAAAAACACGACCGTTCAATAGAGAATAGACGAATGATGACTGTATATTCGAACTCTTTGCGCAAAAACGGTACATCCTAATAAAATGTGAGGATGGAAACATTGATTTCCACTTAAAAAATTAAATAAATAAAATAAAATAATAAAAAATATATTTCATCATTTCGAAATTTAAATATTTTAATTGGAAATTGGAAAAAATAAATAATAATAAGAAATAAAAATTTAATATACAAAAAATATATATTTAAATATAATATATATATATTGTATTAGATCAAAAACTTAATTTATTATTTATTTTTATTTTTAATAATTTTATAATAATAATGAATTTTTGGAAAATTGGAATTACATTTATTTTACAGCATATCAGATCAGTTGTGTTTAACTGATCAGGTCATCAAACCAGATCAGTTGATCAAAAAAGGTCCCTTTAACTGATCAGGTCATCAGACCAGGCCTGTTTATCAGATCAGGTCCATTTACCAGATCAGGTCATCAGATCAGATCTGATTAACAGGTCTATTTACCAGGTCTCATTACCAGATTAGGTCATCAGATCAGGTCTATTTACCAGATCAGGTCTGTTTACCAGGTCTAATTACCAGGTCTGTTTATCAGATCAACTCATCAGATCAGGTCTGTTTACCCGGTCTGTTTATACCAGATCAGGTCTATTTACCAGATCAGGTCTATTTATCGGACCAGGTCTGTTATCAGGTCTGTTAACCAGGTCATAATTTAGTATATATTTATGTAACAATATTCAAATTAGTTTATAATCATCATGTCCGTTGACAAGATTGGTCATTATATAAGTGATAAACAGAACTCTAATAATTTAAAACGATATGAAAAAACTATTCCAGGACTCATTATTGATACCGATGGAAACTTTAATATTCAACAAAAACGTATACAAAATGGATCCATTCCACAAGAGAAGACCGACTTTGTTATCAAAGATTATGTCGACAAGTCCATAAGGGAGATGATAGATTCAATGATGAGTGAAATAGTTGTCAATGTACCAGATGTTAAAACTTTAGAAATTGATGACAGATTAAATCTTCGTTTTACTCCCTTATTTTTTTTACACATTTGTCTGGTTGACTACCTATATTTCGGGATGTATATGCATACATTTTGGAACGAAGAGCAACAAACTCAGTCATTGATCTACCCTGCAGTTCATCTTTGAAAAACCCTAAGCGTTCCTTATTACATTGTTTAAAATTAGAGAGCCTAGCCAATTCATCTGGATAATCAGATGTGTCGAATTTTAAATCTACACCTTCACGAATGTCACTACATAAATCCTCTGTTTTTATCGTGTAAATAAATGAATCCGTGTCCATGCAATTTAGTTTTATAGCTTCATTGTATTTCGGTTTCATATAACCATAGTGAAAATCATAAATTTTCCATTTTGATAATTCCAATACTTGGTTTATCAGAAACATTTCGTAATCTATTTATTTGAAAGGCAAATAGATTTTCACTAAATTTAGAAATACCTTGAAAATTTGATCTAGAAATTAACTCCCTGGCACATAATCTCGGACGGCCGCCCTGAGGACCGACAGGTGGAGCATCCCATTCTGTCACTAAGCTGTCATCCTTGCGCTTAGAACTGTCCTCAAGACATTTCCCAAAGATGCTATAATTTAATAATTAAAAAAATTTTTTTTTTTTGAAAGTGCTTTTAGCCCAAGTTCTGTGCTCAGTGTTTAAGTCAATATATTTTTTAAGCAAGGTTTTCTGTTTAAACTCTAAGATGGAGTACATCTTTTTGAGTTTCAGTCCATACATCATACACTGTTTTAATGTTGTGTAGTGTATGATATATTTTTCCTTATCTCGAAGATCAGCTTAGTTAGTTTAGCTACTTTGGAATTTTTCGAGGGGAGTTTGTTGGCTGGACAAAAGGGTAGGTCATTGTGGAAGTCATGAATCGAGTATGGATATTCCAAGTTAACCTCGAGAATATATCCATACTCGGTATCTTCTGAAATACTTTCAATATTAAAAGAATTTATTTGGGTCTGTTCTAACTATTTAAATTTACTAAAAGGTAAGGATTGAGATTGCCTATCCGTACAAATTATTAGCATCCCCATAAATTAAATATTCAGATTCCTTAGTCGGATCAAAACCTTAAGATATTTGTGGTTTGCCTTTGTATGCTTATTACTACTTTCATCCAATCCCCCTCGAATTGCACTCTGAATATATCTAATCATGTCAATATCTGTGAGTAATTCGAGAGAAATTTCTGTAGTTTTTAGCATCGCATCCGATGACAAACTTGGTGATGTATAATAATGAGCAGGATCAAGCCCATAAATGGTTGAACAAATTGTTCTAAAATTTTGGAATACGTCTGTTAGCAATAAAACGTCAGTTTTCAGATACAATTCCAAGTAGTCTTTAAGTGATTGACACTTGAAATGTGACCACACCTGACATGCGTGGGAGTAATCCACTTCTGAACATTCAGAATCTGTCAATTTACTATAAAACTTGATTCTTGGTGGGAGATAAGTTTCAGTTAGTTTTTCCTCAGAATCTAAATATTCATAGGGGAAAACTCCTTTCCTACGAAGTAAAGCAAAGTCTGTTGAGCTGGAAAATTGTTTGCTCAACACTTTAAAATCAGCCTCATTTAAATTAGCTGCAAGTGAGTCTAGGATAGAGGACATGAAACGGAAAGTATCTAGAAATCTTATTTCTAACTTATTTTCTCCTAGAGGGATATATTTTGAAATATAAATATATAAAGCCTGGTTTAAGGGAATTACTTTTATTTCACCCTCAATCTCCCCGAGTTCTTTCACAAATAAGTGGGAATTTAGAAAAATTGTGAAAGAACACTGGATAAAATTTCCTGTCTTAAATTTAATATTGCAATCAATATGTGCAGCACCTTGAAATTGTCCTGTAAAATGACAATGGTCTCTTACTATTACCTAAAATCCCCTTGCAAATGTGACAATTAAGAGCCTTATCAAAATCGAAATTGTCTTGAGTACTTATTTTTAATGGAACCACAATGTTAAAGTGGTTCTCATAAATCTCGGACAAATCGGACGTTAAATGCTCCACAAAAGTGCGCCCGACATTTCGCCCTGTCTTAGTGACAAATTTATCTAGCCTCGAATCAAATGCACACCTTATGTGGTATGCAAATGCTATAGGTACATGCTTATTTACTTATCGTGTTCTCTCACTTACATCTATCGTTGTAGGCTCCAATATACTTTCAAAGTCCGCATACACAATGTAAGGAACCTCCAGCTGACGATGAAAATTGGCGAACTTTAGCTCCGTTTCTCCTTCTTTGGGTCGCATGTCGCATAAATCTATACTCACTCGTTGAGTATGATAAGCACTTGTTGCAGAAAAAGCGTTTCACACCTTTCTTGCCCAATTGAGAAGATAGCAGGCTGTAATTAAAGAAATTAAATTAGTCAATTTATTTAAATAGTCAGTTGATATTTTTACTTACCCAGAAATATTTTTTAACCACATGTAGTGTCCATGAATGACGCCGGCTGTTCCATCGAGGTACAGTAAATTGATGTGGTGCACCATTTCAGTTCCATTACTGTATAGTGGACCAAACACCCTGTCCTTGTCCTCATCGTACCCAAACACACTTAGGCTTATGTGTGGGTTCCGTGTAAGGAAATGTGAGATGTTTTTTATCACCATTGGGAACATCAATCCCGTAAAGTCCAGCGTGATGTTGTTGGTGATGATTATTGGAGAAGATATATCTACTCCATATGCATTGCAGCGTTCTCCTTTGTCCCTCTCGTTAATGGCGGATATTATCGCCCTCTTGAAGCAAAAGTCATCATTGTTCTTTATATTTATAAGAGCTCTTCTACTTTTGAGCTTCAGTGGCAGATGCAAATATGCTGACCCTCTTAAAGGAACACATTGGAGCATATTTAACTCCACCCTCAATATGCAAGTTAATGTCCATCCGCTATCCTTCTCCTGGAACTCTTCCATTCTGGTTTTAATGACAATCGAATGGGAATCATACAATTCTTGTACATTAGTTCCAATCGTAAGCAGACTCATCTGACTCTGGAGCGATTTAATTTCCAATTGAGTATCATGCTTTTTTACCAGCATGTACTCAGCAAACAGCTCAAAATTTATTTTTCAGGCTGTATGAGTGGCTATTACTCTTTCAATATGAGGGAGCAGCACTAGGCCCGCTTCATTCAGGAATTCATCTGGAAACCTGAGAGCTGCTCCCTTATTGACAAACATGTATTGAAAGAGAAGTCCCTGGTATCCATCAATAATTTGCCTAACTTTTCCATCGACGGGGCGGAGGCCGAAGTACTTGTGCTGCTCGGTGCGGCCATGGTGATATCAATGCACGTTTGAGGGGAGGTATTAGCGGCAGGAGTTGCATAAAACTGCATTCGTATTCATGGTGTAGTTGGCGTTGGAAGCATTTGTAATACTCCACATAATCCCGATATGCTAGTAATTATATGCAACGCAGATTTTGGTTAATTATTTATTTCACAAATCTCTGTCACGCTTGCTCTTGCTCGTAACGCTTCACAAACCAAACTGATAGAGAATATTATTGAGAGAAGTCAGCGTTCTCTCTCAAGCCGATGCCGCTCTCCGAAGGTGCAGGCTCCCACAGAATTAATTTTGAAGAAGATGATGATGATGAAGATGAAGATGAGTTTTTGGTATTTTTTTTTTTTTTTTTTGCGTTTGAATAAAATTGGATTGCACAATAACAATTATTAGAATTTTTACTTTTAAAAATTGTTTTTTTGTTTGTTTTTGGTATGCACACACCGAATCAATTATGAATGATTTTGATTTTGCGTTTGTTTTTGTGTTTGTTTTATAATTTTGCGTACAATATAAATTCATAAACTTTTTTGTTTTTGAACAAAAAAAACTTCAAAATTTGACCACTTTATTTTCAAGAATTTGTTTGTTTTTCAGATTTTTTTTTTTTCTTTTTTCTTTCATATTTTGGACGTAATGTACATGGAGTAAGACGATAGTGTATGAAAATCTACATATGTGGGACCCCCACGCCTTTTCCTTTCCGTTGAGCTGAAACATTATACATCTGGTTTCTTTTCTCTGGATCAGATTTAATTAATTTTTATTTTAACGTGATAATATCGATCCTACATCGCCTTTTTTAAGTGAGGGATCGTCGGTAGTCATCCTTCGATGTTCATACACACATGTTTCTCAGCCACCCCCGACCCGATTTTCTTGTAAGTGAGGGATCGCGGGTAACATCCCTTTGCGAAACGTACATACAATGTTGCTCAGACACTGCTGACTTTTCAATTGCCTTCACCCATTCTTTGATGTTCACACTCGAGTTTTTAAGAGCCCCCGTCCCTTTTAAAATTGAACATGATCGTGCAGGACCGCTCCGTGCGGGATCGCTCTCTCGCATTCGCACACGTATCCGTATCACACCCCTTCACCACTCACTCAGTGACCCTAATTAATTGAATTTTTATTACCCGATCCCCTATTGACAGGTTGACATCTATCCCTAATTCATTGCATTTTTATTACCATAGCCTCTTGAGATTTTGACAGCTAAGCCTAATTAATTGCATTTTTATTACCAAATCCAATTTATGTAATTTATGATGGTAATTAGCGACATCAAAGGTCGCGACAATAACCTTACCTAACTACTAAAGTGGTTGATGATCTGTATAGATCTCGATGTTGTTAACACCGTATAAATAATTACGTACGTTTGTAAATGCCCAAACTATGGCTAAGAGCTCTTTCTTATTAGTGGCATAAATTTGCTCTGTTTTAGTTAGAGTTTTGGAAATGAAGTGAATTGGTTTCGTTAAATAGAATTTTTTATTATAATCCGGTTGAGCCGATTCAATTGATGCAATTAAATTATTTTTGAGATCGTTAAAAGCTCTTACGGCTGAATCGTCCACCTGTATTAATGCTTTTTCGGGACATGTTTTTGAATACGTTATTGTTTTGGCCTTCCAAATACTTTGTTAGAGGTTTAGCAATTTTTGCGTAATTTAAAAATAAATTTATTAAATATCCAGTTAGGCCTAGGAAGCTCCTAAGCTCTCGAATGTTTTTTGGGATTGAATATTTAATAATTGTTGAAATTTTTTCGGGGTCGGTTTTGATCACATTGTGTTAGACAACGTAACCAGGAAATGTGGTTTCTAATTTAAAGAACTTACATTTTTCAATTGAAATATTCATGTTCGCGTTCAGCATTATTTTAATTATGACAATTAAGTCCTTGTCGTGTTGTTTAATTGTTTTAGAAAATATAATATTGTCATCCATATAAACATGACATGTTTTACCTACTTGTTCTGTCAAAATATCATGCATTGCTCGTTGGAATATTCTAGCTGCGTTCGTTAGCCCAAATGGCATTCTCAAGAATTCATATTTTCCGTTATTAATCGAAAATGCGTTTTTCTCAATATCTGTTTCCTTCATGAGGATCTGGTGAAATCCCGACTCCAAGTCGATTGTGGAAAAGTATTTAGCTTTCCCAAGGTTTGAAAAAATCACTGAAGGATCTTGTATTGGATATCTGTCAGGAATAGTATTTTCGCTAAGTTTTTTATAGTCTATAACCAATCTGAGTTTTGCGGTACCATTTGTAGTAAAACTCTTTTTTGGTACCACTAATAGATTAGAATTATAAGGACTTCTCTTCTTCTCATCACTCTTTTTTCATCATTCGGTTGACTTCTGAGTTTACAAAATCTGAAGCCGACTGAGCATAGGGATATTGTTTGCTATAAATAGCCCTATCGTGTTCGGTGCTTATTTCAAAGGAATTTGCATATTTATCTGTGTGTATTTATCGAGTGTTCTGTATTGATATTATTTATGATCACGTTTTCCAAATCCATTTTTTGATTTGAAATTGATTCCCTCATATTGTTTACTTCATGATTATCGGATAATTCAACGACGGCGCGTTCATCATTTTTGTATCCCAAACTTGTATTTTTGTCGGATAGTTCATCAACGGCGTGTTCAGGATTTTTGTATTCCAATCTTGTTATGCTTTAATTTGCCTCTTCAGAGTCAGTTCTGATTTGGTCCTTTTAATCAAAGTATTTTTTTATAAATAATATAAGATTCCTTTAATGGAAGAATGTTTATTTCTTCAGATAAGGAAAGTTGGTTAACTGAACTGTCATTATCATATATCAATTTTGCTTCTTTGTCCCCATATTTCAATACCCCTTTAACTATGTCAATTAGGGCTCCGATTTTTTGTATTAGGTTGTAACCTATTAATAAAACTGAATTTAAACCATCTATTACGTAAAATCTGTAACGCGTATCAAATTTCGTTACCATATGGTAATATTTAACTTTTTAATACCCGTAATCGTATATACTTTTTTATATATAGGAAGATCATTTTTGTTGCCATAAATCCCCGTTCTGATATAGCATGAGGTTGCACCTGTATCAATCAAAATTTTGAGTTTTTTATTTAACTTACTTACTATTATTCTGTATTAAGTAGGGTAACCGTTCTCCGGATTCTGGCCTAAAAAATGGTCCTCTTCAATATTATTTATTCTCATGGTTTTGTTAGCCGGTTGGTTAACAGTACCTGTTGGTTCTCTTTTATTTTGTGGTCGTTTTTGCTGAGTTGCTTGTGCCTCTGGCTTTTTATTTTGATACCATTTATTCTGATCATAATTGATGTTGTTGTTATTATATCCCTGATTATTGTAGTTTTTAGGTCTATTCTGAACCTGTATGGATTCATCCACCTCCATTGGTTCCGGTTTGTTTTGCGGAGTTTTATTAGAATTCCATTGATTTTGATTACTGTAATGGGAATTATAAGGTCTGCCCTGATTCCAAGTATTATTTTTATTTTGATTATAATTATTTCTGTTTCGGGTTGGTTAAACCTCAAATTGTTAGTATTCATTTGATTACTATTATATATATTATTGTAATTTTGTTTGGGTTTATTATTTGAATATTTTTGCCCATATGAGTTGGACTCATAGGTCTTACGCTGTGATGTGATGAAATTGTTTACGAATTGGGACCTCATATTATTACTTTCGAGTTCTTGTACTATTGTCATAGCGTTAGGTAAATCTGGTGGATTCATTGAAAATATTAAGTCTGACATTTGGCCGTTAAGGCCAGTTATTAACACTCTTAGTGCTATCTTTCTGTGTTTCTTATTCATTTCAGCAGTTATTGGCTTATTTCTGCCATAAATCATAATGTTATTATTTTTTAAATATAGTTAGTTTTTTATTAACTAATCCATAATATTCCATGATGGAATGGGACGTTTGTCGCTAAAAACATAGTCCAATCTTGCCATTATGGCGTCAAATTTTAAATGTTCCATTATGAGTTAGGGCATCATTTGCTATTGCTGTTATTTTATTTCTCAGGATGGACATAGCTATTTTTACTGGCTCCCTCCAACTTACATACTTGTCTTCCACACCTTTATATTCTCTGACCGATTTGATGATTTCATAAGAAGTTTCACATTTCACACTGGGATTAACAACTTCTACCTGGAATTCTTCAACCTTTTTTTACATTGTTACTCAATTGAAGCCTTAAACTCACGATCTCATCCTTTAAAGGATTTAATTCATTATCTACAATTTGTTTTATTAGATCGCTAACATTGAATGATTGGCTGCTAAAAGCCATTGCTGGTAATGGTTCAGCCATTTTAAGAATTCTATCAAATTCGTTTATTAAATCCTCCACTTTGCTTGTACTTTGATATTTTTGTATTAATATTATTTATAATCTAATCGCTAACCGCTTACTGATTCTGTCCTGTCCTCTCCAGGTGGATGGGATGACTTCTGTGTGTGACTTCTGTGTGTGACTCCAGTCACTTCCGCGATCCTGGTTGGGGTCGTCCTTCTTTGCTGTGTTTTATTAATTTTCTTTCGTCAATTTTTTTATTATTTCATTAATTAATTTCCTCGTTTTTTTTTTTTTAACGCGAACTTTGTTTGGTTGTTCGGGTTTTTTATTAAGATCGCACAAGTTCCTTTTTACTCTTAAAACTGAGGTATTTGTTTTAAGCTTTTTTTTGGAACAATTAAAGTGCGGCACCACGTTCGGCACCAATTATGTTGGAGTACATTAAAAAAAATATATATATATAATTTATTTATTTATAAATAAATAAAATGTATTTTTTATTTACTTTTACTTATAACTATCGACAGTATTGGCTAGACCCATCTTAGTTTACCTAAGGAGGATCGCGGCGGAATTGGAATTTAATTATGAAGTTCTACTGGAGCGGGGAAGCTAATTGGGACTCGCTGGGAAAGCTGAATGTGAGGTTCCCAGATAAGAACTGTTTATAATGAAATTTGGTTACGATTTCGGTAAGGCGGCTGGGATATTGAGTTGGATAACTTACGTACGTTCAATAAATTGTTAATACACTTGTTTTTTTTCTTAATTTTAATTTGGAATTTGTATTTTCTTTTAACTTGATCTTTATATATTTTCTTATTTATATTGTCCTTTCATTTTAGGTAATTTCCATCCTGACGGTAGTTTTGAGATAGTTTATACTTAGGATTAGCCTTACCATCTTTATCATTTTTTATATTGTCGTTCATAAAATTATCCTTATCAGTATTGTTATTCTTTTCATTTAATTGTTCCTTATGGTGCTTTACAAATTCTGAAAGATCATGAAGTTTTTCTGATCTCAGTAAATTGTTTTAAAAATCTATTGGTCTATATTTTGTGGTAGAGTGAATAGTACTTTATACTTTGTATTGAATTGTATCTTTATTTATTTTTTTGCGTTAAACAATCGAATATGTTCATTTAATGTAGTCTTTCTATATCTGAGTTTTCTGTTTTTTTTATAGGGAGTCGTATAATGTATATTTTTATTGTTGTCTAGCAGAAACTGTTTTATACAGTTTATTTTAAATTCATTGTCTGTTATAATCAGTTTGGGTATACCAAGTTGTATCCTATCTTTTAATGCTTTCAAAAGAGATATCCACGATCTATCTTCAAGATAATATGCAGTAGCATATTTTGTCAATTTATCGATGGTGGTCAGATACATGATGTTTCGCATAGGAAACCAAATATCCATGTGGATTATTTCATTGTGTTGGGAAGGAGTATCGGTTATGCTTAGCTTATACTTTATTGTATTTCGATCGTACTTGGCTAAGTTGTCATATGCACATATATCGAATGCGCACTTTACTTCATACATTGTTGCATATACTAAAAACAAACATTAAACGTACGAGTTTTTTGACCAACTGGACGAAATCCGAGCCGGCTTCAAGTGTCAGCATAAACTGTCACTTATTCAAATTTCCTCGCGCTCCATAATAAGCGAGCATAGATATATACATAAGAATACATAAGAATACATAAACGTATCTGCCGCTGTAAGCAGCGCGGCTACGAGACTTAGACCTTACTTAAGTTGGTAAGAAATGATATGATAGAAGAGAGACGATCCAGAGCTGGACGCGGCACCATTGCTGCCTCCGGATTAATGAAGCATAAATAAAAACAATTGAAACTATAAACCTAAGAAACAATGATATCTACTACATATTGACATTGTATGGAACACCAAAAACCATGCAAAACACCCTAACGAAACCGGTGCCCCAAATAGAAGTTGCAGCCTGTGCAGCCAGCACCGGCACCATCTGACGAACCAAGTCAGACCAGGAATGGTGAACCGACAACGCTGCAAATTTTTTGTATTGCACTGCGATGCCTATTTTTTTTTATAAATATAAATAACAAATGTAAAATTGAGCGAAACAGTTTTTGCCCAATTAGAAGTATAGCCCGTAAAGCTACGCGAAGCAATAGGTAAGAAATATGTAAAACAAACAAATACTGAACAAATAATGGCTTAAAAATTCAATAAGCAAATTTGACGAAAGTTCACTGGGAAATTATACTTACAATTCAGATAAACATAATCCCAAAATGGGTCTTGCAGGCTTTAGGACAGTGGACTCCACTGCTAATGTCATAAATAAAGTAGAGTCAAACACTATCGATTTAAAACTAGTAAATATACTATTAATAATAATTGTTGTCATAACGTGCGCAAATTGTTTATATAAATTGTACAATCAAGTGAAATTAAATAAATAAAATAAAAACACAAATATGGCTAAATGAAATATATTTAGATGTAATTTAAATGGAATGGAACTTACTAAAATAAAAATTGACTTTGGTAAATCATATAAATCATTAACCCAAAATAGACCAATTCAAGAGAATACCGTTGGGAAACATGAGGAAATATTAGTAAAATGCTTTAATGAAGCACGTATTTTAATACATGGCCAAAGAGAAAAACTAAATCAAGATCATTGGTCCATAGTATCAAAATTGTATATCAGAATCGAAGTCTAATAATATTGATCAAGCAAAAATTTGATTTAGATATACAGTTGGATCTGATGATAAACCCAAATCAAAAGAACCCGCTGGCATTGAATCAATAGAGTCGGAAGAGTCAGAGTTAGACTTACAGTCAGAAAAGTTAGATTCGAACCCCAAAATCGTGGAACAAGATTATAATAACCTCACTATTCCAGCAGTTTTAATGTATAATCTGGATGATAATACAGATTCAGATACTAGTTCAAGTATAATAGAAAATAAATTAAGCTATAATATTACCATGTCAGACCCAGCCGCCCAAAGGGCATATATAAAAGATATTTCAAACGCATTTCCCGAATTTGATGGACAGAAAATCCATCTTCAAAGATTCGTAACAGCGTTGAAATTAGCAAACTTAACAAAGAGCACTTTCAGAGAGCTAGCTGTTGAAGTAATAAAATCAAAAATAATTGGGTCAACTCTTTATAAGGTCCAAAACGAGACAAAAATTGAAGCAATTGTGAAGAAACTTCAGGACATAATTGTAGGCGAAACATCCGATGTTGTTAAAGTTAAAATGGCTAAAACAATTCAAAAAGGGAAAACTGCCGAAATTGAAAGCCTGCGAAAACTACTCGAAGCTTCATATATTGATGAAGGTTTATCAGCTGAACATGCTGATAATTTCAGCACAAATGAAGCCATTACCACAATGGTTAAAAATTGTGAACATGGCAGGCTCAAAACTATACTTGAAGCTGGTAACTTTACCACCATGAATGAAGCCGTCACAAAGTACATTCAATGTAGTACTGAAATGACAGGCAACACAATATTGTATGCCCGAAGACAACAAAACTATCGTGGCAATAATTACAGAGGCAATTTTCGTGGAACCTTT
>VNJM01002492.1:0-10535 GCA_008042475.1 Drosophila kanapiae | reverse complement strand
CAGCAGCCCATCCCTACATACGTACTATATATCATTACGATAGGTGGATCTCGATTTTGGCTATAGATTGCGGTAACACGGAATGAGAGTGTGTGCTGGCCGAACTCCAATCTATTTACATTCTCCACAAGTCTTCGCGCAACAAAGGAGTCCGCAAGTCGCGTGGGTGAACAGGTGAACAGTGGCGAGGTCCTTGAGGGTTTCCTGTCCACTCAATGACAACCGCAGAGCCACAACCAACAGCAAAGCGAACAAAAAAATCTATTTAAATGTTTGGCCATTAGGCTGAGGCTGTCGATGATAGAAGGGAAAAAAGCGGCTCACAAAATGAGAAAGAAAAGTTTGAAAGCGCCGAGAGATCAAAGCTTAATCGACTTCACTAAATCCTAAAGAAAAAAGGAAAAACGTACTGAATGAGAGGAAATTGAATGAAGTGAAGTGTGCGACTTGGAATTCGCTTCAATTGAGTTTGTTTATTTCGATGGACAAGTTTTTGAAAGTTCTTTAATTACACTGACCGAAGTCTGTGCCCAAATGGGCGAAGTATTGCCCATTCTTCGAAGGTAATATGAAATTATTAAATGGGTTAAGCAATGTTTTCATTGGGGAATTGATTGGGGGAAATGACATTTTATTTTTATATAATATATATCAAATTTGTCAGCATTATAAGATTCCTGAAATAAATATTTAATGAAAAAAATCACCCTTAGTAAAACTAATATTCCGAGGAGATATCTATTTGTTTCAACACTTATTTTTTACGTATCAAATTTATGTAGCATAGATCCCTCTTTAAAAGTAAGTGTGTGATAATATAGTCAAATGTTAATATTTTTTTACATAAGACATCAACCCTTTGGTAATATTACCTAAAATATTTAAGAAGTTTACAAATAATATTCTTTGACAGGAATAATATGGAGAGATCAATCGAACGCTGCCTGTGAAACTTATTCATAAACTATTTTAATTAAAAAGAGATTCTTATCGTCTTTAAATTTAATTTGAATTGTCGTAACCATTATTTTAAATTATTAAACAAATGTTTTCGATCCCTTTCTCTAATTGAATCAGTTCTAGTTACATCAAATATATAAATCGTCTTTCCATATCGAATCCCTTTCATTGGCTTCTACATGATGTGTATATCTGAGAGTCTATATTTGTTTCAGACGTGCAAATTTCTAGTAAAGAATCCTTTTTAGGCGGGTCAAGGATCAAGGGTCGAGAGAGGGTGGTTTTGGAGGTGGGTGGAAATGCTGTCAGCTGTCTGTTATCCATTTTCATTCGCTCGAATTTTCTGTGCGAAGGTAAGACACGAAATTTGCTTCAATTAATTCGACGCAGAAAAAAGAATGACGTAGCAGGCGGAGCGGTGAAGAAGGAGGGGTTGCTTCGGAAAAAGCGAAAGTGAAAGCCCTCGTCCTGGTCGTCGACTTCGTTGATGTCCTGTGATGACGCTTCACTTACAAAAGCACAAGCAAATATTTAATTTGTGTGAATGACCACATCCGTTGTCGTTGCCAGACCAGTTCCACACTGAAAGAAACCTCTGCCAAGCAGCCTGTGTCCTTTCTTAGCTTAAACACACTCCACAAACCTTTTATTTATTGGGAAAACTAAGCTGCCCCACCAAGTGCTCCAATGCTCCTTCTGGGCTTTGGACTCTGTGCCGACTTCGAGTTTTTTTTTACCATCAAAGGATGTTTTAGTACGAGCATTTTGTATTAGTTTCGGCGCATTTCATTTCCGTTCGAAGCGCTCAAAATTGAATATAAAATATTGTCCCAGTGGCTATGTTTACCGTTCGTTACGTCCTCGGTGGTCAACACATGCGGGCAGGAAGGTCAGGCCCCGAAAAATGGATGAAAATGGCCGCCTGGCATGACAAAAAAGAAGAGCCTGGAGGGGGAGCCAAGGAAGGGAAGAAAACCCGACACGCAGCACCCTCCAAACGAACAAAACGGCAAACCGAAGGCAGCCTGTGGAAAAGCGTGGGGGAAAACGATAGGGGAAAGTTACGGTTACGGGCATTCACATGCTACATTAACCTTTCGGGGACTTTTCTGTTTCCTTACCTTTGCCCCGCTAATGATTTCATTAATAAAATCAAATTAATCTTCTCTATGGGCAGAACTACTTAGTATTTAAGCAGGAGTTATGTTTGCCGAGCATCGCGGAAAGCGACTATTGATCCCTGTTCCTACCTATGTATATCTTGTCTTAATTTGGATCAGCTTTGTCCCAAAAGATAAGTAAATTAGAAAAACAACCCTTGAATTAAACATATATTTAAGAGCAACTTAGCAATAATGATAAATATAATTAATAATATCATTACGTTATATGTATAATCTTTAATTTGAAAACAAAATTATATTAATATATTCAATGCGAACACTTAATACTTATTGGGAAACATATATTATTGCTAACAAATTCTCCGTATTATTCTATTACAATTAAACGAAATAACCATTTTTTCCGATAGTTGCTATAGCAGCTTTATTAAAGAGTAGTCCGACTTGCATGAAATCTAAGATCTGATGATTATATATAGGGTTTCATTAGTATATCTTTGATAATATCAAAAATATGCCGTGTTGGCTCTCCACTCGAGCCTAAAGAAGGCCTCGTTCTGTTGCTCAACTGAAACTATATTCAGTTTAAATCAGTAGGCTGAACAGAACAGTTATCTAGAATAAATTATTATAACAAGATTTAGATGTGTTCGTAGTAATTGGTAAAAAACAGTTAATTAGTCTTCATAACTTCTAGACCTTAAGTTGTACGCTTTTAGACAAAACCATGAGTAATTCCAACCTGGATCTTTGGCGTATTGAGAGTAGTATAAGCGGGGATTTGGCCTCACACCATAGCGGATCTTAGAACTTCCTTAAGAGGTTCACTTTCTTTTGTTGAAACGGTTTGAGCAAACAGGAAATAATTGAAAAAGCCCAAGCCAAGTGGTTCCAGTTGACAGACGAACAACGGAAACCCTTTCTCCCTGTAATAAAAGCCAGCTTCTATTCCACGTTGATCACAATCCCAATTCTCTCCAAACACTTGGAATTTCCGCGAAATATTCTACAACTTATTCGATATCGGCCAATAAACATAATCTAGATTATATAGAATATGCATCTTAGTCCGATGTTCCTTTAGCAGCTATATGAAGTAAGACTACTGCAAATGCTACCTTACATACAAACCGATGGACAGATAGACGAATGAACATGGCTAGATCTACTCGGCTGATGCTAATCAAGACAATATAAGGATGTTGGAGTCTTAGATGCCTCGTTCACTGCGTTGCAAATATCCTGACAAAGTGAGAATACCCTCCGCTAGGATATCAAAATAAACTCGCCTAAAAAAGCACTCGAATTTTTTTAATTATAAGATTTTAAATTAATCCCAGGATGTGGAGCTACCAAGGATTCAGGTTTTAGATACTTGTTATATTTTCTTAATAAGAACTTATTACTGCTTTTCAAGCGGAGAGTTCTCCCAGTGCGGATCACAAATTTTTGTTAAAATGGCCAAGTTAGTCGTGTTCGGACACACCCACAATTAGGCCATTCTCCCCTGCCACGCCCCTCCCACGGACACAGACACAGACACAGACACGACACATGCATTGTTGACTTCATAATTTAATGCCAGGACCACGCCCACTCGCCGTAGTAGAGGAGGGAGGCGGCTGCTGCTTAACCCGCTGGCATATTTTCACATTTCTTTTGTTCAACATTTTCCCCATCCTTGCCTTGCCGTTGCTCAAGCAACCAGCAATCCTTTGTGACATTTGACTCGTCACACGCACACGCCCACACCTACACCCGCACACCCACACCCACACACCCACACCCGCACACACAAGGACATGTTTGGCAGAGACTGTAACATGCACATTGCATACATTTTGGGCGTTAAAGTTTTATTACTTGGGCTGCCTGGCTCTAGACACAGCCCAGAAATTATAATTTGGCGAAAGTTGTAAACTTTTCAGCCGCAAAAGGGCGGAAGTGAGCGAACATTGATCATAAATTTTAATAAGCAAACGGGCCGCCACACGTTGACGCTTAACTCGAGTCATGGTTAATCATGTGTGAGTTCAGCGAGTTCACTTCCGCTCCCTCATCGCCCACGAAGTTGCGGCAAACATTCATAGTTGACAGAGTTGAACTTTATGCCATAGGCACACGCACACATGTGCAGAACGTAAAATAAGGAAACTGCGATGAGAGAATTAAGTGGAAAAATATGTTTACTACTCGTTATATTATTCCCTGTCTTGTATGTTTTTAATAAACTTATTTCAATTACTTTTTGAAATCTAAAGAATATTCTTTTAACCTTACAGAATAATTTGTTCATTCAAATTCTTGGCACTGATGCCCCAGGCGACTGTAACTTTTATATATATTTTGTATAATGAAATTAACTTAAGAACTAACAAGATTCAATACAGCAGCCAGTTCTGGGTAGCGAAGAATCCATATTTTATACCTACATGTATCCCTAAAACCTAAGTAGAATAAGAACAAATTAATTAAATAATAATATCAACATAATAATGTTACGAATCTTAACATAAGAAATCTTTAAAAAATATAATATATTTTAGGATGTTCTTAGCATATATTATTACCTACTTCTGGAAGCTCTAATTTATGCCTCTCATTGTACAAATTCTTCTATCTGAAATATCTTGTTGATATTGATATTGATTCTACTGAGATATATATCCATCCTTACTGGATATCAACCGACCTACTATTAAATATCCCGAGTTCCCTGTGCTATCCAAGTTAAATATCATCTTAAATAGTTCTCGGAAATTTCGAATTTTAAGTCCAACTTTTAGGTCCATCTATAGCTTTTGCGGATCGCACTTGACCTTTGAGCTCAGCCAGTTCGGAGTGAAATAACTGGCCAAGAAAAGCCGCAGAGTTCATTAAGTACACAAGTGGCTAACTGCACATCATGAGGTTGCTGCTGCTGGCCGCCCGGAATACCCCGCTCCCTTTCAATTTGTCTCCGTGTTTTCGGGTTCCCCGGGTTCCCCAGGTTCCCCGGCTCCCCACGATCTCCCGTTCTTCGACCCGCCGGTATCCCTCGACGGACAGTGGCCGCAGAAAATTCTAAGAATTCCGGAAATGAATGTGCGCAATTTCGCATTGGGCAAACACAGAGCCGAGAGAGTCAACTCTGTGTATTTTTTTGGGTCCCCAGTGCCGGGGAAATTCATGGCCTTGGTCGCCGGAGAAGGGAGTGGAAGGTGGGCGGGGGCGTGTTGGATTGTGTTGAAATTAGAATGAATTGCAGCTAATTGGAATGCGTTGGAATTGAAATGGATTTGAGGCGAATCGAAATGGGATTTATTAGACGTTCGACTGAAACACTTGTGGGTTGAAAGGAATTGAGGGAAGAGTTACAGTAATCGCTCAGTTAGATACATTTATGTATATATTAATATTTAGCTGAAAACTAAGGGATAATATCCTGGGAGTGTTGAGGAAATTATAATAATGCAGATACTCGTCTTTAAGATGGATCGAATTCAGAACTCGCAGTTGAAGCAAAGGTTCTTCTTATATTAGTATTATTATTTGTAGTATCTATCATTAGTAACAGCTTAAAATATCAATAAATAGTAACTAATAGAACAAATAATGACATATTATGTTAAACCCTACAACTAACTCCCATATAAGCCACCAAATTCCCAATTAAATCTAAATACTGAATACAAGAAAGACCCTTGAACTTCTAACCGAATTTTGAAGTGGCTTCTAGGCAACACACACCACACCCACACTCTCCTTCACACGTATGGCACTAGGCTTTGGCTGCACAACTTGGCAATGGTAAGTTTGAGGCGATTGCAGACGCGAAACTGTTTCTAATTTGTTAATCAATTATTTAGGACTGCGTGAGGGAGCCACTCGACCTGTGGCTGAGTCCCAGAACCTCACTAGATTAGCATGCAGCGGCGGCAGTCGCCGAAAGCCACAAAACACAGCCAAGTCAGCCAAGAAAGCCAAGTCGGAGGAACTCGGCCCAAGAGGGATGTGTGGATGAGCACTTCAAAGTAACTCCGGCCCACGTCTGTCCTTCAGCCCCCTCGCTTCCATTCTTCCATTCCGATTCCGGGAAACGAAGGCGCCTTTCGCTTTCATCTTGATAACCCTGATGAGCAGCCGAGATGACGCCCAATGTGCCAGCAACAACGCGAGTTTAACTTAATTAACTAATTGTGAGGAAGACATTCTGCCGCGTCTCAGGCGACATTTCATATTTCATCGGGGCCAAGGGAGGGAGAAGCTAGACCGACTTTTCAGTTAACTATATTCGGGGAATTCTCAGCTCTCGGCTTTCGGGGACTGCCCGAGGGCATTCCCGGGAAAATCTTTTCTCCAAGCGTGTCAAGGTAATTCTTAGCTAGTTTTATTAATTATTAAACATTTATTCTCCTTACAACCAATGAAGAAGTTCCAGAACTTTGTTGGGCTTTTGCTTTTCATATTTCTTTTAGTTTTAATGGAATTATTTATCAACACTTGGGTTCTTTTAACTCAATAATATATGAAATTACTTTTAATTTAATAGTATTTCAAATGTTATTGGCCTTCTGATAAGTTCTGCATCTTGGCAAATTTCGTTTTTAATTCTTTTGTTCATTTTGCCTCTTTGGAAATTCGCAAAGAAGTAGAACGATCGGATGCAATAACCAAACAGAAATGCAGGCAAATTGCGGAATATCCTCTGAGAGAGTTGCTGCACCGAAAATGTTATTTATTTTTAATTGAAGATTTTGAAAATGCTCTTGACATCCTCTTCGGCTTTATCTCGAGCACAAAATGCAACTAAATTAAGTTCAGACTTTACCTGACCCTGCCTGCCTGGTTCTCCGTTGACAAATCCCCTCGCCGACATCCATTGAATGTATCTCAAAACTGTTTTCGCACACACTTAACTTGGCGAGTGACAAGTAATCCGGGCTCAAGTGGAGAATTCGTTCGGTGGAACAACAGTAAGCAAGCACGCCTCCTCCGACAGACCGATATTTGCATTGAAAACAAATTAAGATGCGTTCTTTCTGCTCCCACATTCGATTATCATTTTCGCTTGGCAGGCAGTTCACAAATCATTTGTTTACACGACGCTCTCTCTTTGTTTTCACTCCCATTCTGGTCCTTCCGCTTAAGTGATGTCAATCAATTAAATTTACACACCAGGACATAGGACGCAGGACAGAGGACGAAGGACAGAGGACTCCGGACGGAGGCTGCTGCAGGAAAACCACACCCACTGGCAGCGCTTTATACATTTTTCATGATACTCGCGTCGCGTATGTCCCCCGACTTTTCCGGGGAAGGAAAGTGCTTTTGCAAAAATTTGTAAACGTGTTTATCTTGTTTCGCCCCTGACTGTCTCCGTCTCTGGCCCTGTCTCTGCCTCTGTGTGGGAAAAGTAAGCTTATGAGTGGTTTGGTGGGGGAGAGTGGGCGGGAAAGTGGCACCGGATAAGCTGGGGTGAAAAAACAAAAAACAAAAAGGAAAATAAAATAAAACTGGGAAAGCGAGACAACACAATAACATTTGCATTTGGCTGAGGTGTAATTCCTAAGCTTTATGGCAAGCGTTATTATTACAGCCGGAATTGCTGCATTTTCATTTAGTCGACTTTTAAAAGGCGACCGAGGCTAAATGTTTATGGCTCAACTGATTAGTCAGACCCTTAGCCCGGGCCGTGTGTGCCTCCCAGGACTTAAAGGGACTTCCTTGGAGTTCAGCCAATTAGCGTATCTTTTCATTTCATTTCCAAACTTGCAGCCTCTCGGGATAATAAGATATGATTTCCCACCTGCTGTCTTTACTTAACTTTTAATCAGAGAAATAGTTTACCCCAATTTAACATATGAATTTGTATATTTGTTATTAGTTATCTGGATTAGTTAGATACCTGAAATCCACTTCTCAAATCGTATGTATCGAATACACTTAAGTGCTTAGATACTTTGTCCGTAAAACTGAACTCTTTATTAGCAGAGGCTTAAATGGAAGGCTGACTCTTGCATTCAGATCCAGTGTCCGGAAAATGGGAGCTCGAACAGAAGTTAATTTCCAACATATTTTCGACAGAGATACAGAGAGAGAGGGATACTTTCCGTATCTAGGAGGGCGATAAGAGTCCGACTTTATGAGCGGGCGCCTGGGATGTGCAACCGATTTTCGCCCTGAAAGGGGCGAGTGTGGTCAAGGCCTTCGGAGTCAAGTGCTTATAAGCTGAGAGGGGGAGGGAAAGTACGGAACGGGGGGTTGGGAGCCTCAAAGGGGAGCTGTGCTGCTTTGATGGGGTCCCAAACATCTTGACTGACTGCACTTTATGGTTCATTTTGCATGCCTCAGATGAGCCGAGGCCTGGACCCTGGAAAAGGGAAAAATATAGGGCGGGGAGCGAAGGGGTTTCAGTTACATATAACCCAAGTTTTTCCCAGAATCTCCCCGGGATCTGCTCCTCCTTCTGCCCCTCATCCACCCCCATGACTATGCGTTTCGGCATTTTTACTGCGACGTTCCCATTTGCGAGACAGAGAATTTTGAGTTGCCTTTTCATTTTTAATGCCGCATCTTGGTCTAGGACGACAATCTTGTAGAGAGAGCGCATGAGGCGGGGGCGTGGCTGCAGGACCACCGGACTGTGTGCGTTGTCCTTGCCTGCAGCGTTAAATTCTTGTTAAAATATTATGGAAACTTTCCCGCAATTCTTTTTGCGCTTTAAGTCAGAATTCGGCCTGAGAAATCTCTTTCAGCCTCAGACTTCTTCCAGCAATTTCATTTCCTTCTTGTTTCCAGGGTTGCCAAGGTTCTCAAAGGGAACTAAATCAATAAAAGGCACTCACTTAGGCATACAAAATTGTATTTAACTTTTAAATTTTACAATTTAAAGGGAGAACTGCAAAAAGATAAGGGAAATATAATATATGTTTTTATAAAATTAATATTTATTATTTTTATAAATACTTTCATTATCAAATTGATAGATATCGATAGTTTCTTCATCCGTCTTAAGAACAGATGAATAATTTTTATTTTGGAGTTAGTCTGGTTAAATTCAGCATCCAAAATAGTTAATCTAACTACCGAAAAGGAAAAATCAATTCTATCTCTTTAAATGGTTAATTTTATTAATAAAACTGTATTTAAAATATTTCAATTTAATTTGATTTCTTGTTCTGATGAATGATTTTCGATAGAGTGTATTGAGGTCTCTAAAATTCAAAATGGAAATAGCTCTATCTTTGACGAGTGCCTCTAAGAATTTGCCGCGTGGCGTTGCAATTATCGAGCATGGTCAAGGTCACAAATTTCCAATTGAAGTCGCAATTATTTCAGTTGATTAAGCCCCAAGTGAGGCGACTCTGGTTTGCTTTGAGGCAGTGGTCCTGAGGAGCTCAGAAACACTTAACGGAGGCGGGCTGCACCTCCCACTGTCCCCTCCATTCACGGCCACTGTCGCACCTAATTAGGCCAATTAAATTTAGCTGCAAATTACACACACATTAAAAGTGTAAATTGGGCGACCAGCTCAAATGGAAATTGAATGCATGTCGCATGTGGCAAGAGGTAAGTGGCAAGTGGCAAGTGAAGGGAGGAAAGTGGCAAGTGGGGTGTGGAAGGCGCATCGCATCGCGTGCTGAGGTAGATATGTTGACTTGCTTTCTGCTTGGATTAGTCGGATACACTGGCTCCGAGGGATTATTAAATCGTGGGTTAAGTGGCGACTGCAATAATGTCACGAATGCAATTGAATTAATTCAGGCGGGGGAAGTCATTGAAGGTATTATACAAGGAATGAATCAGTTCATGAACAAATTAACTTTGATCAGCACTCAGTTCTTTAATTTAAGTATATTTATATAATTTAATTATGTTGTTATCCGCCGTACTCTTATCTCAGATTCAAATTATTCAATAAGGTAAGACATTTCACACATTTTAGAGAAATATTAGTTTTATTTCTTGATCTATTCTTCTGCCACTGGTTAATAGCTTATTTTCTGTGTCCACATAATCCCTGAAAGTCCCTCAATTGTTCCGGCAATTAAACTTGACCACGGAATTGAAGCCCGCTCCGGATGTGGGAGTTCATTAGGAGGAGGAATCGCGTAAAATCCTTATTACCGGCCCCAATTAAACGCTCTCTTCTCTCTCGAACCGAATTCTTGGAACCGGGAGTAATTCAATTACCGGTTTTTCAATTCAATTTCCGCCGGCACTCACCTGATTTTGATTCCCAGCAGCCGCGGACAGCGGGAAACTCCACAATTAAGGGAATGCCCGAAAAATGCCTGTATGAACTTTAGCGAAAGCAAAACTTAAGCCGGGTTTTTTATTTGATTGTTTCGAACAATTTTGTATCTCTCTGTATTTACTTTCTCTTCTTATTTTATTGCTGGATCAAGTTTTCATTGACACTTAAAAAAATAAAGGGAGGAAATTCATGTTAACTGTTGCGACACCGTT
>VNJM01000431.1:0-13407 GCA_008042475.1 Drosophila kanapiae | reverse complement strand
TGAAGGTAGTGGACATGGAAGCTGTACTCATCCACGACATAGCTCTTTGTTACCAAACACAATTAGAGCTCTAATTGTTGGTCCATCTAATTGTGGAAAAACTAACGCGATGATAATTCTTATCCGAAGTCCAAATGTACTAAAATTTGAAAATATTTATGTATTTTCAGAGTTTATATCAACCGAAATATGAGTATTTGGAAAAACTTGTTAAGACGATACAAGGAATGGGATATTACACATTTTCAGAAAATGACTCTGTTTTGTCACCGCAGGAGGCTAAAAACAATTCCATTATGATATTTGATGATGTAGCATGTGAAAAGCAGGATAATATACGAAACTATTTTTGCATGGGACGACATAGGAATAGGAATAGGACGACATAGGACGACATAGGAATATTGATTTTATGATAATGTTTAAACAAGATGACTTGAACACGCGACATATATATCGAGATCATGTAAACAGCGTATGGACTATGATTCGTTTATGAATATTTCACAAAAATGTTGGGAGGAAAAATTTGGATTTCTTTTAATCTCTAAGGATGATGATTTAAAAACTGGAAGATATAGAAAAGGATTCAATCAATTCATTATTCTCGAATAAATAATCATATAAGTATAATCAGAAGATTGAGAAAAAAGACAGTCCCGACTCAAGCTTCACAATGTCTACATCGTTAACAACTGGAAACACATCAGTTTTAACTGAAAACTTTTTTCCTCAAATTGAATTAAAACATAATTATGAGTGTGCACTCATTGACTTTTATACATTCAATTCTATACCAAATGTTGATCAAGGGAACAATCTATTTCATATTGGTAATAAAGTTATAGAAATACCTGTGGGATCATATGAGATCGAAGATATTACGAAATATATTACTAATAAACTCAAGGACTATGAACTCCATAACACTGTAAAAATACAATGCAACACAAACACTTTACAAGTTCAAGTTATTACTAAAAAGGAGACAATATATTTTAACCATAAACGTTCAATTGGTCAGGTATTTGGATTTAATAAACGTATATTACAATCACATGATAATAAATTCTACGTCTCAGATAATCCTGTGAATATTTTGAAAATAAACTCTATTAGATTGGAGTGTACATTATTAGTGGCTCATATGTAGGGAATAGACCAAATCATGTGCTTCATGAATTTGGAATCAATGTTCCGCCCGGTTTTAAAATGAACATTACACCACGGAATTTGATTTACTTACCTGTCAACACTAAAGAAATAAGCACACTTGAAGTACGGATAACTGATCAGAACGGAGATTTAGTTAATTTGCGTGGAGAAACTGTATCAATTCGTCTACACTTGCGAGCAACAGAATGATTATTTATAATAAAAAGCCGAAACATCACTCCATTGATAACATTATCAAATCTAAAGCTGAATTTTTCAAAATTAATATTCAAATGAATGAAATTTTTTATGTTCAAGAAAAGCCTGTCAATGATGAAAGTATTATTAAAAAAAAATACCATACTTATTATCCATTATCAAGAAAACTTCAAGACGAATGCTGAAGTTCTCATCACAATACAGAACCAAGATTTATATGTCCTTCCGTATGAAAGTTTTCTCCACTCTCCAAATACAGGAACAAGCAGCACAAATAGTGTTAGTGGTATGCTGAAAAATAATTGCATGACCTATTTTCTGGACGAAATAAGATATGAGCTGAATGAATGTGAACTGGATAGGACTCGATTTACTGGAATTACATCGACTATCAAGAACTTTCTCTCAGTTGGTCAACAGGAAGGAGTTCTTTATCGTAATGTTGGGTGGAGTGAAGGAGACAGTATCCCATCCGGAGGACATTTCAGCTTTTCTGTACCTTTCTGTACCTTCTGTACCACTCGCATTCCGGAATTGGGATTGTTATATCAATCCCACATTGGTACAAGAAACACATCATATATGGAATGTTAAGCTGTCGGCAAATAGAGAACGGCCACGTTTCGCTGTCATTGCATTTACATTAAATGGACAACTAATCACAAACAATTTGAGAAATGCCAAGGTATATCTTAATTCAGAAGTATAAATTAAATAAATAATTAAATATTAAATATAATGAAAATCGGTTTGCTGTCTTGTATGACATGTATGTCAAATTTCAAGAGAGCTACTACAATCGAGAACCACGAGCTCTCTTATCTCCAAAGGAATTCATGGCAAAGGCTCCTCTTGATGTTGTTGATCTTTCATACCAGAATGAATCAGTCAAATCAGGACCGATTGATGTTAAAATTTCGACTGAGCTAACTTCACCAAGTGAGATGAATACAAAGGTATCTTGCCTTCTCATCCATGATCGACTAGTTGAATATACTCCATTGACTGGATTAGTTCAACGTATTGTTTAATAAGATGCGAACATCGTTTCATTATAATTGAACAATAAAATTTTAATATATACTCAAAAATAAAATGTATGGATATGGAATTGGGATTTCATTTACAGATTTTGAAAAAATTAAATTGTACGCCTGAAGTGGAAGGGGTACACCTCATTCCACTTTTAAATAAGGGATCGATGGTAAGAAGCATTCGGTGCCTCGTGCTCACACAGCAATATTTTATGTTTTGTTTTTGTCTTGTTTTGATTTTATGCATGAGCGTGAGCGATCTCCACTCACGGTTGAGACTTTTCACGCCCTTCCAATTACCCCCTAGGTTATCCCTTTTTAAATTGAGGGATAATATTCCTTAAAGGTCACCCAAGAAATCGATATTTTTGTCACACTCACACTATTTTTCCCACACTCATCCCACTCCTATGTTACCTTTTTTAGGTAAGAGAACTGGGGTAGGGTTTCTTCGAAGACTCGTGTGTTTTTTTTTTTCTCCACTCCCCTGCATTCATCCCACTTCTATGTCGCCTTTTTTAAGGGAGGGAGCGGGTAAGCACGTGCGGTACCGCTCCGTGCGGGATCGCTCGGTGTAGAGTCGAAGAATTGTGTTTTTTCCCACTCTCCTGCATTCATTCCACTCCTATGTCGCCTATTTTAAGTGAGGGATCGTCGGTAGGCATCCTTCGATGTTCATACACACATGTGTCTCAGCCACCCCCGACCCGATTTTCTTGTAAGTGAGGGATCGCGGGTAAGCACGTGCGGGACCGCTCCGTGCGGGATCGCTCCGTGCGGGACCGCTCCCTCGCATTCGCACACGTCTCCGTATCCTCGGTGTAGAGTTTAAACACACACTCCGATGCCATATTGACAGGTTGACATCTAACCCTAATTCATTGCATTTTTATTAGCATAGCTTCCTGAGATTTTGACAGCTAACCCTAATTAAACTAATTTATGACGGTAATTAGCGACATCAAAGGCCCCGATATCCACCTTATCTTACTACTCACATCGAAAGTAGGATGATATGGATCTTCGGGCTATGTCAGTGGCGGCAACCTGACCCAACTGACTATTGCCGGGTACGAGACAAAGCAGAGATCAAGCAAGCGATCTAAAGAATTTCGTACATGGTTGACTTTAGACAGCAAATGTCTCTACCCGAAAGTCTATTGGAGACCGATTGGATAGCGGAAAGATGGTTCCAATAAATAGGAAGTTCCGACAACGCACACTGGTCCCAATGCTCAAAATTTTTGCATAAACTAGAAAAATGAAGCTACAGACTGATACTTGGCATATGTGCAAAGTCTGGACAAAATTTTGTGCCGATCGGATCACGCCTTCCTTTCCGCCCCATAGAAACCAATGCACCCTGGGACAAAAAAATTTACAAAACATCCATGAAAATTGGGCCAATATATCCAATAAATTTTAAATATATATAAAATAACTTTAGTAAATATCCCCCCAATCCCCTATCCCCTCCCGCCCTTCCAATCTTCAATTTCCAAACTAAATAATGCATCTTGAACAATTATAATATATTTACTTAATTAATTTTTAATCATTTTCAACATCTAAATCAAAGGAATAGGCATCGATACATTCAAATGTATCCAAGTCATCTTCATTATCGTTATCTGTAATAGGATAACTATTTAGGAAATCGACATTTGGTGGTGTTAAAAGATTAACTTCCAATGGGTAACTGCTGCGTTTTTTGTTTTGATTTACTTTATGTACAGTAGCTGACATTGGGTTCCAGCGATATTTCTCTATATCTAAAAATGCAGTTTTTGGGCAGAAACTTTTAAATTTTGAAGCATCAATTCCAAAGTTGCTTGAAATTGCTATTAAAATAATTATTATTAATTAATAAAATCATTATCATTTTCTGCTGAAATTTCGCAAGCCAATCAATGCTTTAATCGAGAACGCCCTTCATCATAGCTTAATCGTGGCCGTCCTCCACTATTGGGGGATTCTTTAATATAGTCTGATGGCTGAAATTTCGCTTGAAAACGTAATACAAGAAAACTTTCTTTCTGCGCCTAACACCTTGGAACAAACAAAGTTTGCTATAAGATTCCAATTCGATGCTGCAATACAAAGTTGTAAAGGCTTTCGGTATCGCGTTCATGTGCCAACCAATACTCTAGCATTTCTGCATAACATAGGTCTATGTTGTCTAGCAAAAAGTTTTTTTTTGTAAAATGGAGCAAAAACGAACAAAAAAGGTTTATGTCATCGTATTATAAATAAATAAAGAACAAAAGTGCATTAATAGTTTTTATAATCCGGCACAATCCAACCTACTTTTGTTCCACGAAACACGAAAAATGCTAGGTTAAAATTGTTAAATATACAACTCTACAAAATCACATATACACAAAGACAAATCACATGAAACAAATATTGCATTAAACATTTAAATTGTACATACCTCCACTAATATTTTCCATTTTACTTTGTTTTAAAATGTTAAGTAGAACTTTTGCAATCTTACTTTAAAATGGGCTTTTATTTAGCACGCCAAAAAGTCAGCGTTATATGATATAAAATGTTTTTTTTTTTTGTATCTTAAAAACAAAAAAATGGGTTTTTGCAAAAATTTTTGCAAAAATTGGCCATTGGGACCAGTGTGCAACGGAGGAACATGTAATATAAACGAAACTACCTTTAAAAAATAGCTTTACACAAAGGAGTTCAACATCCTTGCATTTCTCAAAAACTAATAATTCTGACTTGAGTGTGGAGTCCACCGCTATGAGGACACCACCACCTTCGCGGATAGGCTGATCCAGCCTATATTAAACTATACAGCTGGAAAAACTTCGGAGCTAAGGATCTCAGGCTTTAACCAGGTTTCTGTGACCACAATAAGCTGGGCTACAAACGAAAGGCTATCAGAATAAAATTTAGGGAGCTTCTTGCGTAGGATAGGAAATGAAGATAGAGTTTGTTAGTTTTTTGATGTGGAAGACATAGATGGTCTGGTCTGGCCTAGGAAGACTTATTCCTATAGGCCGCCTTTTCTTTTTCTTTTTTTTTTGAACTCCTTAACAACAACATACTTTGGCCAAAAGCTATCAGAGCATATTGTGCTAAAGAACTCGTTAGGGACATTTATTTTGAAAGATGACATATCCTTGGAGCGGATAGCTCAGCAGACAATGTGCGAAAGTCCCACCAAATTTGTATTTGCGATTGTCCGTTACCAATGAGAACTTGTCAGAAATTGTGTTTATCGTAAGAATTCTTATTTATCTTTCTCTCTCGTGGTCGCAGGATCTTGCTCTAAGAAAGCGCGGATAGTGCTTGTAGAAATGCGAACTTCTTGCAACTCACTTTCTCCTGACCATGTTTTTTCTGCCTATTCTGATCGTGTGCTCGTCTTCTAGTGACGATTGCGAAGTTGTGGATCTTAGTCTTGTATGTACGTACCCACTGCGAGCTGTACCTCAATCCACTCATCCCACGTTCTCTGGTCTTTGTTAAACTGGTGTCGTAGTCCCAGCACCACCGAGACACTTGTGAACTGGACTCCGCTGTCGATAATTATAATCTTCGGCACTCCATACTCGAGAGTATTATATTCAGAATTTTTACATTAGCCACCGAGCTATTCTTTCGGATGAGTTCTGCCTCAGCAGGCAGTATTACCAGTATTACCTTCAACTTGTAAGTCTCATGGTATTGTCTAAGCTTCATCTTTCGCCTTGCTGTGAATGTTGGTTGAGAATCGCACCGCGACCATGGTCACTGTCGCTTGTCTACAGTATGAACGTTTTAGAGAAGTCTAAACATTCTAGGATTGGGTCTGCTAGTAATTTTAAGTGGCTGCACTACCGTAGTAAAGTCTGTGATTGCGCTGGATTCTAGCGGAAGAAGTTTTCAATGACTGTCTTCCTATATATTCAACAAGCATTCGATAGGTTCCGGCAGGACCGATCGTTGTATTCTCCAGAACTAGACACATCGCAGCAGAGGTTCCACAGGGAAGAGTCCGTGGGCCAACGCTATACACACTACTTACGCATGACGCCCCTCAACTACATCGCAACTCTTATACTCTTATAGCTCCATCCTGGCTCCCTCCTGGCTCTACGGACTTTCGATCTATGGTAACAGATTCCTTCAACTTAATACTGGCACCAAATGGTACTTCAGAGGCAGAGTTACCCACAAAAAGCTAGGCATTTCTCTAATGGGTGATATCATAAACCAGAAGGCAAGTGAATTGACCAAAGGCTGAGGTATCTCATTACCCCCTGGCAAGAACGAGGCCTTAAAAAGATTTCCTTCGGGCAACTGAAGTAAAAACCACTAAACAGACAAATACACATATTTACGTTATACAATCCACATAATTCAGCTACATTTATTCATATTTTTACTATTATTACAAATATATATATCTAGTTATTTTATACGATTTTAAAATAATGTTTTAAATATGATTGAAGTATTACTTATTTCACTAGCAAAGGAATATCAGCAGAAGATAAATTTGTATTTGTAATTGGATATATACATATGCAAAGCAGTGAAGGAGGCAGGACCCCATAAAGTATATATATTTATGATCAGCATCACCAGTCGAGTCGATCTAGACAAACTAGTCTCTCAGCATAGTCTTATTTCTTTTGCAAGCAGTATATGTATCAGGTACCGCCGAAATCGCACTATAATATAATAATATAATCCTAATATATCATATAACTGTCATAGGTACGATCGGGCCAAAATGGCCAAATTCAATTGAATATATTCTGCTTTTATATGATTATAGCCGCATATTTTAAATTTCATGCAAAGCACATTAAGTTCGTTGATAGTTTTTTTTTTCGGTTTTCGTGGTTTGGTGCACTATGAATCAATAACGCACCGTCTCACCCTGTAAAAATTTGTCGCAAAGCTTTCCGCAACCTCCGTTTTCGCCTGATTTGCATTTGGCTCGTGGACTTCTGGCTATTCGCAAAATTCAAGAGACTTATCCGGGGATCGCGTTTCGACTCAATTGAGGAAATAAAAACCGCATCGAAAAAGGCTATACCGGAAAGGGACTATTTGACATGTATCGAGAATTGGAAAAAATTGGAATTGTAAGATTGTAAGAGATAAAAGCCGCTTTGAAGAAGGCTATATCTGAAAGGGAATATCTAGCATGTATCGAGAATTGAACAAAATTGGAATTATAATTGATCGGGATGAAATTGATGTAGAAGAATAAAAAAAGATTTTTGATCTTACAAACCAAAAAAATTTATTAAAACATATGTCCTGAAAATATACGTTATTATGTCGATAAATGTTGTACACATTCTGTCAAACATAAACCCACAACTTACAAAATATTTGGAAAATGAAAAACAAAACCATACAATTAAGTAATCGGATTGGTTAATAATGAATATTTTCCGTATTTTTTTTATTCATTTATAAGAAACATACATATATTTTATTCACATCCTTCATCGTCAAGTCCAGAATATTTGTTAGACGATTGGCAAACCTAAAATAAAAAAATTTTTTTAGGTTAATATACAATTCAGATGTAGTATATTATATTATAATATAATATATGTTCCAAATTTAGAAAATGTGCAATAAGAGTTTATAAGAAAATAGGCATATAAATTCACAATATTCTGAACTCTTTTTATACCCGTTACCTGGTACAAATTGCGTCTAGTGCATATGTAATGTGTGGCGTTACCCCTTAAAATGGCATTTTCTGTCCTAAAACCATCGTGAAGCGCTTTATATACATGTAAATGATCGCGAACACACATTGCAATAGACCATGAAGACAAAATTTTTCTTTTTAATAGAGATAACCCCGGCCAGCTGATGCTTATAATATTTGATAGACTAGAAAAGCAAATATCCTCTTAACTATAAGTAAATATTATGCGCCAGGTCCCGGTGGAATATCAGGCTGTGTGCTTAGGTATTGTGCCAAGACCTTGAGCATTCCTCTTCTAAAATTGTTTACCTTATCCTTAGAAACTTCCCACTTTCCCCTTATTTGGAAGAAATCATTTGTATTCCTCCCCACAAAAAGTTAACAAAACGGGTTCAAACAATTATAAAAGAATCTTTAACTTGTCAGCCAACCGAACATTTTTCGAAAAATCACTCCCCATTTGCAGCATCTTTGTAGATCAGTATTTTCTCCATGTTGTTAAGAAGCTCGAGATAATGGGTTTTCCGGTTGATCTTCTTAAATGGATCTCAAGTAATCTGATTGGCAGGACGCAGAAAGTCCTCTTTAAAAACAACTTATCCAATGTTCTCCGGGGTAATTCTGGGGTCCCGCAAGGGTGCTATTTGGGTCCCTTATTGTTTACATTATTAATTAATGATCTACCCAAAGTTTTGCGTACTCATGTACGCAGATGACGTTAAGCTTTGTGTGCAATATGAAGGCAGATCTTGCCAGTCGGATTTACAAACAAATCTCAATAACTTTTAAACATGGTCTCCTGTTAATTTATTAAACTTAAATCGTTCTAAGTGCAAGATATTGACATTCTCTCACCATTCCCATGAGTGCGAGTTATATGCTGAACGACTGCTCGTTGGAAAAAATCACTCTGCTCGACGTTTTGGGCGTTAAAGCCAGGGGAGTGCTTTGATTTTTTTTAACCATGGTCATATTTTATAATATGATCCACAATATGATGTCCACATATGATATCTGTCAATCGCGTTGTCAGAACTTTTTACTTTTCGCTCAACGCGGTTTTAACTGGGATTCAGACCGATTCAATGATAGCCTTCCTTAAAACTTTAATCTTATACAACTTGGTACGCATGCAAGCAAATATTCAGGCAGCACGCCAGTAGTTAATTTCCTCGCAAACTTAACTTATACTTTCTCCTATTGCGCCTACTAACACCTAACCCTAACAAGTACGCGTTTGGTGTCGCAAGGGTCATTTGATTGTACTGAACGTGGGGAATTAACGGCAAAGAAGATTAGGTAAATGTAAAACAAATCACTATAAATAAATTAAATGATTATAGCTTGAAAATTTCAAAACGATAGATCAAAAACGAAGAGAATAGTTTCAATAGTAACAGACGAAAAACCGGACATGGCTAGATGGGTCGTGGCTTTGTAAACTTTTGCTTAAAATAATAATACCCTGAAAACGTTTTAAATTGTTGATTCGGGTTGAACTTCCGTAGGAAATACCCATATATTCTAGGGAGTTATATAAACCCATTCTGCATGTTATATTGTACGTTCTCGGTTGGCACTAAGTACCTTGTACCCTATGGGTACCGTGTATTATAAGAAGTATTAAGTATTATAGGAATGATTAATTTACTTACTGGTCTATTATCCGGTTTATATTTCGGCAGTGGTCGGTCATCACGAGAATCACGCCTATGTTTGTAGTCCTCTTGAAAATTGGTCTCCCCGTTTGCAGCGACTTTTACCTTTAAAGCTTCGGTCCTTTAAAGAATTTGAGCGTAGATAATATTACTCATTTAAAAATATAATTAAGAGCTTACGCAGAGAATTAATTAGTTGCTTATAACAGATATCAATTATCTGTTATATAATTGTAATAAGAAATTCAACCGAAGTTTTCCCCAAAATGCTCAACAATTATAGGCTCGCTAAAAAGCTCAGCATATACAAAGGTTAACTTTATTGAACGTATTTATGTTTTTAATTATTAATACATTATTTTTCGAACATTTTCTTCTAATCACAGTCACGTCCGTCAACGCAGCTTTGATGACCACTGAGAGTGTGTTCAAGGCGACTACTATATATACAAGCAGAATTGAATGTCATCTTACGATTGTCCGAACGTAAAAAACTATATATCAACCAACAAGTATCGTTTTAGGTTGTGCATTAGGGCGGGTCAATTTGTTCCTGTCAAAAAAATCCTGAAAATCGACCGAACGATTTGCTGGCGCCACCAAAAAATACACCCAAAAGAGCAATGGGAGCTGAAAGAACCACTAAGCGCCCATCTAGGCCATAACATATTTATTTACTTGACGAATGTCTTTATGTGCGTTTTTTAGATATCGGTTTGGAACTTACAAAATATAGTCTTATCGAAACGGAACAAATTCAGACCATGGAAACTATCGGGCGAAATTCGCCGCTTTTCGATTAGCCTTTTATCGGAATTAAAGTTAATATATGTTCCTTTAATTTAATTATACAGCGTTCTGCACACGTCTTTATATTTAAACAATATTTTTTTAAAGGATATAAATCAAAACACTTTTCTTGGTGACTACTCGCAGAATAGTGCAATTTGCAGATTTTTGAGTGGAAATTAAAAGCAAGACACGTAATATTACCTTAAAATAAACATAGACAAAATATCAATATGTAAACAGTTTTAATTAGCCCTTTATCAAAATCGAAGAAACTGAGTAAATAAGAAATTAAGAGAAGTAATTTTTGGAGTCGCACGGTAAAAAACTAATTACGAAAAAAATTTAACAAATTTCGAAATTTTATTTTTCTTTAAACCTAAAAGGGTGATTACAAGTATGAACTAAACACGGTATCAAAAAACAATTAATATTATTATACCAATTATAAAAAATAACTTGAATTTGCGTGTCGCGCGCTACACCGCACGGTCTTGACATTTAATGAGCTCTTCCAGTGTTAGATCCAAATTGTTTTGCTGCATCTTAGTGGGTTTTTTTTTATTAATTCCATTGTGGAAAACCTGGATTTGCATAAATATGTAGGAGGTAACATTGAAGAAAACAAAATAATATGAAATTAAACTATTTGGCAAGTTTTAATGCGGATGAATGCATTAATTTTCTGATCACACGATATTTGCAGTCCACGCACTGATCAGACTTGCTTTGTTTGAAACGCAATGAAATTTGGAAAATTCGGGTGGAAAAAATTCGTATGGCGTTACTTATCTTGAAGCTTGTATTGTCTTGGGTCAGATTGAGCTGCACCGAAGGCCCTTGCTGACATCGCACTAATGTTTACACTATCGGTGGAGGCAGAGGCCGGGCAGAGAAATTTGCAGACTCGCCAGTCGGCTCTGTGGATAAAACTGGTTTAAGCCCTCAATAGTTCTCAGATTTTGAACGTAGCTGTACATTTTCTGGTGACACCAACAATAATATCCGGTGTCTGTGTAACATAAAATTAAAATTATTCTCTTTTTCTTAAGATTATAGATTAGATTATAAAGTTTGGAGATGAGTTTATATGTAATTTATGTGCATCTTTAGAAGATTGACTCGTTTTGAGACACAAGATATGCGAATTGCCCGTAAGCAGTAATCCATAGTATATCAAAGCTTTGTGGAAATACGAGATGTCCTCCGAAATACGGCAATATGTATATTGATAAACTGCGATATAGAGAAACTGCCGAATTGCAATCCGTATCCGGTGAACACGCGCAATGGTGAAACCGCTGGCCGCACATTCCGAGGGCTATTGCCCGGGGCCCAGACAAAACACTCGCGCGAGGAGTGATCGTTGCCGACTGGATACCAAGTGCAGACACGGCACCTTGGCGACTGTGCTGCGGCCTAACAAAGATTTCAAGCTGCAGCCAGGCCGGACCAATAAGTTAGTCTTAATCCGTACTCCACAGCTCTAGCTGTGGCAATATAAATTGTAACTAAACATATTATATTTATACCTTTGCCTGCGAGGGCATAGAAGAAATAAATATAAAAACAATATACCGATGATCAGTGCGACATAGACCTACTTTATTTGAAACGCCGTGAGCGACTGACTCTCGTCGCTCTCTCAAATCAGCTTCTCGGCAATGTTGGCAGCTTTGTCATAAACATCTAAAATTATCCTGCGAAAGCGGCAGTCATTCCTTAAATAGTTTTTGAATAGAAGAGCGACCCAACTTTTCTCAAAAATGTTTACCATCATAACTCAACGAAAAAACTACCGATAGCCTTCAAATTAAATCTCAGTATTCTTGAATATATTTACCATACAATCTATTACTATCTTTTGGATTGACTGACAATTGTCAATGTTTTTTCATTTTTGTATTTTGTAACATTTTTAAAAATCGCTTGTCATTGTATACGAAAAAATATTAACTTTAATAAGATTTTTAAATTTATTTTGTTCAGTTACTCATAGGGCTGGAATCATGTCAGCAGTTGGGTTACTTCTACTTGGTATCTCCGATGAAAAAAAAAAATGAATGTCAAATAAATATTTAAATATAGCTTGAAGTATATACATACCTACGAGCCCCGACCACTATTAATTCGTACGGCAAGCATTTTACCCGTATGCAATGTTTAACAGACGATATTTGCAATACCTATTTAGATAACACACACGAACTTATTTTTCTCCGAAAGCTCATTTTATTCTCTTAACTTTAGAAAAATAAATTGTTGTTGTACTTCAACAAGAACAACAATAACATTAATTTTATTGAATGCTTAGCTTAACTGATACGAAAAGCTTGACCACTATTAATTCGTACGGTGCGTAAAATATTTACTATTTGCTTAAAAAAAAATTTTATTTTTTAATTTAATATTGTGTTACATCGCCCTTGGCCTCTACAACACATTTACAACGCTTTGGCATAGATTTTAATAAGTTTTGGCATTGTTCCGTTGAAATAGAGTCCCACATCTCTTGCAGCTTCCTTTTTAAGTCGGAAAGGTTTCTTTGAGGCTCATTTTTTAGTTTTCTTTTCATTATTCCCCATATATTCTCGATAGGGCTTAGGTCCGGACTATTTGATGGCCAATCTAAGACCCGATTTCGTTATGCTGCAGCCATGATTTTGTTCGTTTGGCAGTATGAGAAGATGCTCCATCCTGCTTAAATGTGTACTCACCACAGTCAGCCAGTTTTGGTATTGATGACAGTAAGCATTCTTCTAATAAGTTTACTTATTTTTCAGCGTTGACCATTCCCTCAATAAAATGCAGTTGTCCAACACCTTTGGCAGACATACAACCCCACACCATTATGCTTGTAGGGAACTTAACT
>VNJM01002490.1:0-18260 GCA_008042475.1 Drosophila kanapiae | reverse complement strand
ATTTTCCCATAGGGATTGCCAAACCTTGACAACTGGCTAGTGGTCTGGCATAAACCCATTTCCGTTATGATCGGCGCCAGAAGCGTTGGAAACGGTGGTGGCAGCACTCGCTCCTGCATCTTAAGAAGCATCTCCACGTAGGGCAGGTTGTCCAGTGTGGAATCATTTTCAAAGGGTGCCAGCGTCTCCAGATTGTTGTACTTTAAGCGGTTGAGCACGCGGAGGAACTTTCCGTAGTGAGCTGCCAACGCCAGTGATTCTTTTGCAGTGGGATCCACTCCCCAAGTGCTTCATTAAAAATAATTATTTAAACATTGAATTTGCATAAATTAATGTTCAAATGCGATGTAAGCCCAGGATATATCCTGGGTAATCGACTCACTGATTTATGAGCTTGTCCACCTGCTCATCCGTCTCATAGTTGGTGCACAGCGTCAGCCCCAGGAAGGTGAAGTTGCGCAGGGCAAACAGATATTCGTACTCGTAGACAATCGGATGTTCCCTGAACCGATCCCACTGGGCAATGCAGCTGTTGATGGCGTAGTACGCCGAGGCCACAACCATGACAAACCAAAAGAGGCGCTCGGTCCAGTGCAGATCCCGGCGGACCACGTAGGCGTTGCCGTGAATGGAGGACTCCTGGGCCAGTTCGACGCCCCAATTTTCCGAGACTTTTGGCTCCTGATTCGGCTTGCTGCTTTGGGAGTGCATGATGAACTGAAGGGGAAGCTCCTGTCATGCGAACCATGTAATGCCCCAGGTATTCATGTGCGGCTTGTTTGGGTTAGTTCGATAATCTACTCTAATGGTGTTTTGGTGTATGTTGAGCATGCATTTATAATTGTAGAGACTAGACCTTTACCACGCTGGCGCATAGCTCGATGAAACTGGACTCTGGGCGCTTTGTTTTGTCCTCCCATATCTGGAACATTTATATGTGCATTAATCCATTTCTAACTTTTGCACGCGTGAGTTGCTGGGTGTATTAAGGCACTTGCTCTTGATCCCTTGAGAACTTATGCCAAGAAATTTGCTCCATATGACACATTTGTTTTAAAAAAATGAAGGAAAATAAGAATGTCAAAGGGAAAAAACTTAGTCCCTTTTCACGATTAGCTAGTATGGTATTCCCCAGATAGATATCTTTCCAGTATTACCTCCTGATTCATGGACATGTCCAGACTGTCAGACTGATTAAGTATCTAATATTCCGTCCTCATTGACTGGTATTTAGTTATCCCAGACAGATTAATCAGTCTTAATCAAGTTCCAGGATCCCTAATTTAGCCCACGTCTTGACTATCCTGCGATATGGGGCGATATAGTCACAGAGTCGTCTGAATACAGCTATTAATCGCATTAGATGGATCGCATTAGGGCAAAACTCGATCATATCCCAAATTACAACCGGCCTTTTATATTTTATATAGTGTCGGTTTATATTAATTAAATATTTCGGTATTAGATCGCTATATGCGACACCTGTTGGCTGCTGTTTTCCATCGAGCACGTCACGCCCACCTGCCCGGCTAGCTCAGTCGGTAGAGCATGAGACTCTTAATCTCAGGGTCGTGGGTTCGAGCCCCACGTTGGGCGAATATTTTTTTCCTGTTGTTTATTTTTCATTTCGTGTTTTCCATTTTACAGATTTAATTTTATCTACGATTTCTTTTTGTTAATACATTGCTCAATAAAAAAAAAATGGAACACCAGTTTGCTTGTAAACGGTTTGATGGAAAAGTTAAATAATAGGCACAAGTTGCGCGGAACGGGACCCCGTTGCTTGCCAAGTTTTGAAAATACTTCCATTAGCCATACTTGTTACCATTATTAATGATTTCAATGATCTTTTCATATGTTGTGTGTTTGATTTTCTTTTCAAGTTCTGTTCTCACTGAGAATAGCTGTTAATGGACTCAATGGCTTTTTCGCTCCCCCTTCACCAAGTGCCCGGCTAGCTCAGTCGGTAGAGCATGAGACTCTTAATCTCAGGGTCGTGGGTTCGAGCCCCACGTTGGGCGAAATACTTTTTTTTTTTCATTTGTTTCCTATTTTAAATATTCCCTAATTGTTGTCTGTGAACTTTGGCTTTACTGGCAAGCAGCAGAGCAAGTATTTGATTTGGGCTCGTGCCTTGTTGGCGTGGGCTGCCAGACGCTGGTCTTGGCTCATACATATCGTATGTATTTATAGGCGAGTCCAATACTACACACGAGACCTAATGAGTTTTTATTTATGGCAGCATTCGCAGCTGACGCAACGCGTTGCCATTTCTATGACAATATCTCGGACAGGTTTATTCCTCTCCTTCTCCTCTCGTGTGTATTGTTTTCTAGTGCGGAATCCGCTAAAAGGCACATTCAAGGCTATTCTCAACTGGAATGGAAATGGCAGTTGCCAGTATTTTCTGGTTGAGAGTTCACAGCGAACAGGATGTGGCCAGGATGCAGTCAGGCTGTGATATCTGGAGCAAGGTTCTTTTGCTTTGTGAATAAATGGAACTGTGAACGAATGTGGACTTATAGCTTTTTATTCAATATCGTTAATGTATCTTTCCTTAAAGGTTTTAATACATTTTCTATGATTAATGGAATTTAGTTTAGTGTGGTTTACATCCAGTGTTATATTTTTATTGTTCATAATTCCGTTCCGTCTGCCGATCTGCCTTCTCCCACGCACAACAGACTATGAAATCCGAGTTGAGACAGGAATGTGCTCTGCATTCTCCCCTCGAAGAGACACAAACAATTATATAGCGTCAAGAATCGTCGTCTGCGCTGTATTAATTACTTTGCGTTGCTCTGTAAATGGCTTTGAGTGAACGATTCATGATGCTGGTCACTCTGCTGCCGTGGAATGACTGATGCGGCGGTCCTGCGGTATTATGCGATCATAGCAAGTTTTATCGCATACGACATGTTGAGATTTAACTGCGTCTGGTGTTCTGCAAGTTAGCCTTTGCTCTTTCTACAACGAATCGCAATCAAAGGGTAATTAATTTTAATGAGTATGAAATTGCATTTGCGATACACAAGATGGAATCGAGGCATATGTGTACATACATTTTGCTTGTTATTTGCGGGTGGGTGTGTCGTTGTCGCGCAAAATTATGCAAAAGAGTACTCATTTCGTTTTACTTTACTGCATTTCAATGTCAGATAAATGTGACACAGATTCTGGTAGAGACGGAGGATTAGGACTGTGCTCCCTGCTGAAAAATGATTCGTGGCGATTTTTCTGTACGATTAAATTGTGTAAAAATATTACACATTAGTTTAAAACTTTCTAAGAGCGCAAACAAAATGGTTTTTTGTTAGTTATGTGACGGTTTCAAATTAAATTTAATTTACTTACGTTAAAAATGTATATTTTGCGTAAAATTTGCGTAAGTGACTTCAAAATAGTATAGCTAAAAACGGCAAGTCTTAAAATTATTCATTCCTCGGCGATGTCTAAATGGAATATAAACTTTAACCACGTTAATCCCCAAACAAATTTTTCAGCTACCCGAACTCGTCCAAACCAATCCATTTCAAATGTTGTCAGTAAATACGAAATATTTTTGCCACCCATTCCGTTGTATTTTTATCATTCTGCGTACTTTTTTAAAGCATTTCTTTTTTCGAGACATTAATATGTCGAAAAAATCCTCCGTGATGGTAAGAATCTAAATAAATTGTTCTAGTACAAACACAACAAACGTTATGTGACCTGCCTTCAAAAAATTCCTTCTTCATCGAAGAACCAAAAGACCATACGCCCTGAGCTTACAATGGAACAAGCTCTGGTTAAAAACCATGTCAATTATAATAATATGCTACGTTTATTTACATGTGCTATGTTAATATTATGTTAACGTTCAATAAAATTAATCTTTAAGTATGACTCTAGCAAACTTTTTTTATTTACCATTTGAGCGAATTATGAAAGCCTCTGCTATTGTATTCAAAGCTCTGCTTTTATTTATCTTAATATAAACACTAGTACTGCTGTTGAATAGCTCGTGCAATGTTTTATTATAGATCGTTGATCTGATCGTGCCTTGTAAATGTCGATCCGAGTTAGTGCCATGTAAGATTAGGAATCTTAATCCATTCGTAATTGTTGTGCAATAGTTCTATCTGCGGTCAGCTTTATAAAGCCTGATCCACCATATATTGGGATTAATCATGTGGGGAACACTGCTGCTACTGATTGCGGGCGTCACGGGCTCCTGGGCCGCGGACTATGAGCTGCTGCTCGAGGATCCTGATATTTTTTCGCCCTGTACCGAACCTCCTCCCGGATCTAGCAATATTCATGGCCTATTCAACTTGGACAACCTGGTGCTCGATCAGGAAGCCGATGTCATTCACTTGTCCGAGAACGTAACAACCACTTGGGATGTGCAACCTTCCGACCGCATTTCCGTAAATTAACGCATCTTAAAGCGAGCATGACGGAGACCAAACCGATAACCATTTCAGGCCAGGTTCGCTATAATGCACTACGAGCGCGGCAACTGGGAACCCTCCATATTCAGCTTGGCCACACCAGACTTTTGCGCCAAGATGTTTGACGAGGGTTCTTACTGGTTCAAAGACTGGACTGCCTTCATTATAAACCGCGAGGAAATCGAGAAGAAGTGCCTCAAAACTCGTGGTGTGAGTCCCACCCATTACAATGAAATTCCATTTGTATTTTGGTCTTTCGAAATGGTTTCTTGTTTCAGACTGTCCTGGTGCATAAGCCGTTCGATTTCCAGCTTCGTCTGCTGAACATTAGTGGCCCAACCTTCCAAGGCCGCTATAAAGTGGTGGTCACCTTCGAAGCTTTCGACAAAATGGACGTCCCGCGCCGCAACACCATTTGCTTTGAAATCAGAGGAGATATCGAGAAGATAAAGAAATAAGGTCCTTAAACTCCGCAAATGTCGATTTTTTTTTTAAATACCCAAGGCTATTGAATGAAATGTAAACATTAAACCTATACAATCC
The DNA here is from genome assembly GCA_008042475.1 of Drosophila kanapiae. Classification (NCBI taxonomy): domain Eukaryota; kingdom Metazoa; phylum Arthropoda; class Insecta; order Diptera; family Drosophilidae; genus Drosophila; species Drosophila kanapiae. The sequence continues at coordinate 13,284 of VNJM01002490.1, read as the reverse complement.
TATTCAAATATATATATGTAGACCAAGTTTGTAAATCATTGCAAACCGACTGTATTTCCTGTATATTTTGCCGGATTTATTAACAAATAAATTTGTATACAACTGCAAGATTCCTTCCTTATATGGACGTTGATGCACTACGGTCAGTACACTCAAGTGGCCCTTTCGACACCAAGCACGTGCTTGTTAGGGTTAGGTGTTAGTAGGCGCGATAGGAGAAAGTAAAGGTAAAGTTTGCGAGGAAATTAACTACTGACGTGCTGCCTGAATGTTTAGTTGCATGCGTAGTAAGTTAGTTAGGATTAAAGTTTTTAGTTGGGGAAGGCTGTCTACGTTAGAGGTTATTGGGTACATATCATTGTAATTAGCGCACAAAACTCTAAAGCAAGGATGGGCACGAAATCTAAGGAACCGGGCAAACTCACATCGGGACAGCAGACAGACAAAAAAAGGGACAACCCCCCACCACTGCGATCCGGCGCAGTCGAGAAAAAGGTCACTTGTGTGCCCGAATGCAGTATACTGCCAAAAATAAAAAATTTCGCCTTTTAAATTCGGAATTTTCAATTTCTTCAGTCACTTTTCTTTATTTTCCATGGCCTTGTTAGATGAACGACTAAAGAACAAATCAAAAATTTTTCACTCAGTGCAGGGATCGCGGCTAACTGCGCAATTTGTTTTTTTGTGCGTGGGCGAAGACACTGTATTTGTTGTTGCAAACTCGAGATCGCGAGTCTCGCGACCCTTTTTTGTCTCCTCTTTGACGCCTATTTTCAATAGAATTTGTTGTTGCATTTCTTCATGGTTGACTGGGCACGCGCGACGGTCGTCTTGTGCGACATGCTGGCGCCATCGAACAAAATTCTACCTGCGGACCAAACTGGGCAAACTGGGCAAAAAGAGCCACTGCGTGCCCTTCGTTGCTCTAAAGGGTTCATGCACTTCATACGATGATCTACAATGGCGCAAAACTAAAGGTAAAAAGGATATAGTATTTCTACTCGGTACGTGGAAATTTAGCTGACCTATCAGGTCAGAACTCTCCACGTCACCACGGATTAAATTGTAAATAAAGGTGATACCTAGCATGGTTCTACGGTTGGTTAAGGATGGTAGGTTTATTAGTAAAAGTCTACTAGTATAAGAGGGTAACCTTCGGCCTGAATCCCAGTTAAAGTTGCGTAGAGCAACCTGGTTTTTATTCAAAATTGTACATTGAATGTAAATTTGTTCTATCAGGCAAACGGTATTGCAATTTCATCCAATAATTTCCATGGTAATGGTAAAGTTTAATGGTTTAAAGAAAGTTAGTTATTTATTAAAGTACTATATGTACATATATATATGTATACATATTGGTGTCTCCTGTCTCTCTCTCTCGCTTTCTGTACCAGGCATTGCCTGCAAGGAATTCAAAAACAACACTCAATAGCGAACGAGAGAGTTCACTCTAAGAGAGCGAGAGAAACTACAAATTTGGACCAACCGCTATCACAAAATATAAAAGCTAATGAAAATTCTTGTTGTCTTTTCACAAAAGTGAATAAAGCTCAGAAAGCAGAATGCACATAGTTTTTCTATTAGTCGCATTTATTATTGTTGAAAACCTTAGGCCTAATTTTCCGATATAAAAGTTTGAAACTCTTCTGAGAACTAACAGTGAAGGAAATTACTGAAATTTACTCTAGTTGTGCCATTTTTTTATCACAGGCGATGATGGGATTAGGGACAATGTTTGTGTTTGTCAGTAATAATTGGATTAAAACCATGTCTTGTTAGCCAGTAATTGGTTGTGATAATTTCTAACACGTTAGCCACCGCGTATATAAGGCCTGATCTCAGTTTAACTGAATTGCAATAATGTGGGGAACTCTGTTACTGCTTGTCGTTGGCGTTAGTTGGTCCTGGGCCGTGGACTATGAACTGCTGGTCGAGGATCCTGATATTTTCTCGCGGTGCACCGAAGGCCCGCCGGGCTCTCTCACAGTCCAAGAAGCGTTTAACTTTGACGATTTTACAATGGACATGGAGAGTGATATCATAAGTTTATCAGGGAATGCCACTGTCAGATGGGAAGTGGAGCCCACAGATCGGATTGTGGTAATTTCGCAGCGGAAGCACCCTGCAGTCAAGCCCTAACGCTTGCACTCTTGCAGGCGAAGTTGGACATATTCCACTTCAATCGTGGCACCTGGGACCCAACTGTCTTCACAATGGCCACACAGGACTACTGCGCCATTATGTACGATAAGAATCAGTATTGGTATAAATACTGGACCAGCTATATATCTAATCGCCCCGAAGTCGAAAAGCAGTGTCTCTCAGCTGGAGTGAGTGCAATCTCTGCGAAATTCTCTTTTCACAACATGTTCAAGGGTTTGAATATTTTCAGACCGTCTTAGTACATAACCCATTTGATCTGAGGCTGAGACTTATGAATTTTCGGGGCCCTACTCTTCGAGGACGCCATAAGGTAGTCATTACTTTACAGGCAATCAGCGCTAAAAACGTGCCGCGCCCGACTTCTGTTTGTTTGGAGATCAGAGGCGAACCCTTAAAGCTGAGCAGGGGAAGCTAGATTCCACCGAGGTCTATTTTTCGTGCAATCCTTCCTTAAGATCGTTGATAATTGGGAATAAATAAATTTCAAACTATATTCTTGCTCTTTTTTCTCTTTAAACTAATTTCAAGCCAGATCTCTCGCAGCTTCGTTTGCAGATATCAAGTAGTAGAATACGTAGTTCACAGAATCAAAATTTTGGTAGAACGTATCAGTGTCAAACAAAGCAATCAGAAATTCCTTTCGCTCGTGACGTCATAATGCTCAGAACGGAGCGATAGGAATATTTGGTATTTTCCTTAGAAAGTTAGGTTAAACCATTTTGTCTGAAGCTTGATCTTCAAAAAACAAAAAGATTACTTAATAGTTATCCTTTGATTATGGAATTGTAAGTCTCAAAAATAAGCACGGGCGTAAAGAAGTTAAAAACTAGTCAAAAAGCGACAGTCTAAATACCCTGTACCCGGAGCTATCTGCATTAACGGCACGACCAGCCCAAAGGCATTAATTATTTTTCCAAGGCTCTCTAAACTTATTACTCAGATCAATTATAAGAAAAGTTGTCCAAATTCGGGAGCTCTGGCTCTTATAGTCTGTGAGATATATTGTGGACTCGGCTAGTGATGCTATTAGGGGCATTTATTAAATAAGAAATGACTCAATGCCTAAAATCGAATACCTTTTGCAAGAGTATTGATGTTTAAAATACTCTAATTCATTTTAGCAGAGTATCATATACTCAATAAACAAAATAGGGTTTGTCAAAATATGACAAGTAGATTCCAAAATCATTGATTATGGCATTAAAAATTGTTTGAGAGCTGAAATTCGTGAGAGAGGTTAATATTGTTGTTAATTTCCTACACGACATGTATAGGCGATAGTATCCCGAGATACAATGTTGTGTTAACTCAGTAATGATGGTATTAAAAAGAATGTTGTTTTAGCCTGTAATGGTTTTGAAAAATTCCATTGCGGGCTATAAAGGGTCTGATCCCACATTTTGTGAGCAACAATGTTGGGAGCTCTACTTGTACTGCTCGTCTTTGGCGCGACTCGGTCCTGGGCCGTAGACTACGAAATGCTGATCGAGGATCCGGACATATACTCGGCCTGCACCGAAGCACCGCCCGGCTCGATAACCGCCCAGGAGGCGTTCAACTTGGACGATCTCTCGATTGCCATGGACAGTGATATCCTGCACGTCTCTGGGAATGCAACCGCCAGATGGGAAGCGGAGGCCAGCGATCGGATTGTTGCAAGGATAGACCTAATGCACTTCAATCGCGGCACCTGGGAACCCACTCTTTTATCTATGTCCACACAGGACTTTTGCGGCGTCATGTACGATAAGAATCAGTATTGGTTTAAGTACTGGACCACCTATATATCCAATCGCCGCGACGTCGAAAAGCAGTGTATCGCAACTGGAGTGAGTGCCACCTCAGCATGAATCTCCTTGCCCAATTACTAGGATCTAACTCTTTTCAGACCGTCTTGGTACATAACCCGTTCGATGTGAGGTTGAAGCTGGCGAACTACCGTGGTCCAGAGCTTCGAGGACGCTATAAGATAGTGATAACTATGAAGGCAACTGACAAAAAGAACGTGCCGCGGCCTAATTCAATTTGCACAGAGATTAGAGGGGAATTCTTGAAAGGATAGTGGCGCAAACTGGATTTGTTCGGGTATTTTTTATAGTGTTAATTTCTTTAACAAATAATTATTTTAGATCACAAGAATACTAGTATTCAATGATTGAGAATAAATATAAACTTCGAGCTGAAATAACCATCAAATTAATTTGACTTTTTCAGAGTTTCCCGGCCTGAATGGATTAAAAATGTTATTTTGATAAAGACACGATTAAATTTTATTGCAAAGGTCTTAAATAACCTAAAGTTAGGATGATCGTAGTAGAAGATGAACATATACCTAACGGAATGGGATCGGATATGTCCCTATTACAAACTTGTGTACATACTATATAGTTTCGTATCAGAACTTGGTGTCTTATCGCTTTTTCCTGGTTGTTCTGCGGTTGTGCCTTTCTTTGATATTCGTTTTGCTTTGTGGTTTGTGGCACGCGTTGTCGGCAACCCGAGTTCATGTTGCGGTTGCCACATCGGTTGACCGCATGTTGCAAGTAACTGCTTGGGTTACGGCGGGCAGCAGAACGAGAATGGAAGAGAGCAATATACGGCCAGGCAGCGTTTTCATATTTGGGGTCACGACTGCCATTGTTGGATGGGAAATATGCAAATGCAGCCAACTGTCGACTATTGAATTACCCGATGATGATTGGCATAAGCGCGATCGATTCAAATCGAACCAATCGATTCGCCAATTTGCCAAGCTCTCCGCGGCAAATACGGCTGGGAGATACGGCCGAAAACTTTCGAGGCGGGAGGGATGCCGCCGAAACACTTTCATTTCATATTCCTGGTGAATAATTTTCTACTTTCTAAAACCGAAGAGCCCGAAACAGAAACAGTTTTTAGGTGCAAATTAGCAGCGCACGACTCTGCCGCAAAGTCAACATCTGGCCAAGACCGAAATTATGGCCGCAGGCACTCATACTCGTCTATACTTGAATAGTTCGTTGGATCGCATAGAAATCAATCAGTGCGGACTTCTGCTTCGCAGGCTCAGGCCATACTCGGGGACTTTGCATAAGGAACGGCTCTTTCGGGAGCCTGTTGCCTGCTGCTTTGTTCTCTAACCCAAAATGTGCAAAGTAGGACGAGGCGACGTGATGGCTCTGAACCCGTTTTGGCCAACTCCGCCTCTTTCTAGCTGCTTTCTGCTGCTGCTGCTGCTGTTCACTCGGGAATCTTTGGGGCACTATCGAGCGACTGCAACGAAATTGATGCATGAATGGGTCTGTGAACCAGCTGAGGAGTCGGTTCGTGTGGGCCGCCTTTGTAGGCTATTGGAAAGATCAAGAGTTTATAATGCCAGCCAGAGCCACTGCCTCACGAAAAGCGATGTGTCTGGGTGTGGGTCTCTGTCTCTGTGGTTGTGTGAACTTTTCCAGTTTGCCGAGAGTTGCCTGTGCTGCGGCTGCTGTGAGTGGCATAAATTGTGGGTTTTTAGGTGTCTGGCTCACTGCTCACTGGCTCGGCGGAGAGTCGGCCTGCCAAGATAAATGGATACACATAGAGGTGCTTGCCTGGATGCACCATGTACATGGCACTCGCTGGCTTCCTCGGCCCACAGACTCCATGTGGATGTCTGCCAGAAACTGGAAGTGTTTCGAGTACAACCACTATCCGGCGGGAACGATCCCAGCTTTGGTTTACTTCAGCTGACGACTTGGAAAAGATATGACCAAATATATAGGATTATTTTCTTGTCTTTTAAAATTGTACTTACGAGACCTTTTTTGTTCAGTAGATAAAGTATAATAAAAAAGATTTGCAAAAATAAAGGCAATTCTACCGATAAATAAATCGATTTCTTAATGTGCAATTAATCGATATTGTGTTAAATATTGGACAAAATAAATTCAATAACAAATTATAACGTTAAATGCGATAGTTTTTTATACTTCAGATTTCAATATAGTCAACTTTACTATAATTTGGATATATAGAGAGCGACATTTGATTTTCCATATTTTATGTTTGACTTTACGTCTCTATATGACGAATTTATTAAAAATTCGATCGATTCGCTGGTACACTATAATTGATATTTCAGAACTAACTGTTCCTTTCGATATATAGTTAAATATGAAACATTACGATAGTTTCGATATAAATAGGGGTATTTATCGGACTTTCTCGATATATAGTACATCCCCATTACCAGTATTTTTAGAATCTAAGGAAGGAAAGATGTTTCTGTGTATCTTTTTAGTACCCTAATAAACCCGCTAGTCGCTCCTTGGCTTTTTTTTCATCCATTCATAAGGAAATGTGCGGGCTTAAGGCCGTAGCAGCTGAGCTCTCGGCCAACGCCAGCACAAAATACAACTTGCACGCCAACGCGAACGACTTGGGCCTGGTCAATGTAATGACAGCTTTGCGTGTTTTGGTCCGCTCGTGGATGGCCGGATTGGTATCTCGACTCGGTGGTCTGGTGGCAGCGCTATATGACAACAAAATGTTCATTCACAAAATGCCGCCAAGCCACTGCTGCCCACGCAATCGAGGCAAAAGACGCTTATCAAGTTGTCGTTGGCTGTTGGTTGGCAAACAAAAAATTGTTTTGCAACGTTATAAGAAAAATACAAAATAATTTGCATGTGGGCTGCGATTTGGAGTTAAACGTGGTTCAATCATCGGGAAAGTCGGCTTAAAAATGTATGAAAATTTCAATATTTATTGCCTTTTGGGAAAGGCATTCATATTTATTATTTTCCGATTCTCTCTGTCTCTTATTAATATTTTTTCTGAATTCTTTGACTCCCACATCATAGTTTGAATTTTTTTTATGGTAATATGTATTCTAGCTCTGTGTTTTCTCTAGTTTTCTCTTTTATTTAATGGTTTTTTACCTTGTTTTGCATATGGAACTTGGTGAAATGGTCCCCTGGTTATGGTTAGCGTTCGACTGCCTCATTGTTAAGGGTTTTCATTGCATGGACAAAAATAAAAAGCTTGCAGAAAGTGCTGAAAATCGATTTCCGTTCAATTATTATTTGCTCTTTGCTTCTTTTATATATTTTTTGTTTGTTTAGTGTTTTCCCGGTTTGGTCTTTGGTATTGTCTGACTGTTTATGCAACTACCCTGGCCCAGACCCCGCTTCTTTTGGGCATTTTGCATTCGAATCGATTTTGCGATTGACATTTGGCTGGCTTTTGTTTAAAGCTGTGTTTTGAATTGCGCAAAAACGAAAGTGAAATGGAAATGGAATTGCAGTTGGCATTTGCTTCATGGGCTGGGCTGCCGCTGGGCTAATCTTTGCGCCTGGTTGAGCCGGGTGCCCTGGTCAGTAAATTAAAGAATTTGTGTCTTCATTATAGCGCTTCCCCCTTCGCTTTGTGCTTTCAATGTCATTTATTGTGCAATTGAAACATTATTATGGGCACTCGCAAAGCAAAACAAAACGAAACTCGTTTTCGCTTTTATTGACCATTCGCGCTTCTTTACTTGCTATTATTTCTCTTTTTTATTTAAAAAAAGAAGCATACATAAAATCTTTAGCTGCCTTTTATGGCTGTCTCTTAACAATCCGTTGCCATTTCGACAGCCGGACACTGGCAGTTGGCCAGAAGCCAGCGGCCGCTCTGTGCGGACTTGCCCAAATAAGTATTTTGGATTGGGATTATGTGAGAAAACTCGTGAGGGAGCTACATATGGTTACTCTCTGGATATAAATTCCCTATTCAATGAGGAATATTATTATCTTTCTAATTGAATAATGACATTGTCTTAAGTATCTTTCGTTTGTCTCGTTTGCCTATGCAAATTTAATTAAACGCCTACAGGGGACATTTAATTAAAATTCACTATAAGGGGTGTGAGAATCGATATCTATCTATCCATATGGATCTTCTGATTCTATTAAGCGTTCCCCTCAATATCGGCTTTGTTGGGTCATTTACTCATTGAATTCGCACCATATTTCCCTGCTTTAACACACGCATATTCTGTTTTAATGAAATGTGCAGACAACAAAAGTCAAACTCAATTAGATTAAATCCAGCCAAAATGACAACGATGACAAGCTGAACTTTGAACTTTGTGCAAAGTAATGGGATTTAAAGTGTGCCCCACAGGCACCCCGAAATTGAGCCGCCCAGTCAGAACCTTTAGCTCTGGCGGCTTTTCTTTCAAACTTGAGTTCTATCAGTGGAGAGTGTTCAGAATGGGCTAAGGGGAAACCTTTTTTATGTAACACGTACGCCCAATTTGTGTTTTTATGTCAACCGAATGTAATTTTCCCATAGACGAGAGAGAGGTTTATTGCATTCCTTGACTTTGGCCGGTCGGTCTCTTATTGATTTTCTTCGGCCTTTTCCTTTTGTCGGGGCTTGAGAAAATGTTTGGCTTACGTAAGATTTTATTTACACAAGAAGCACTTTGGGTAAATACCTTATTGGCTATGGGATTCTCTGATTGTTTGTTGGCCAACCTGTTTAACTAATTTATTCTTTTCCTGTCTTGCAGAATACTTCGCCACTATGGGAGGATTTCGTAGCCAAGGCCGGAAAACTGCACACATGCTTGAGGTAAGTTTATTGCAGCATTACCATTGATTTCCCTATCGGAAATTTCTCCTTCTAACATCGGCCGAGATCTCAACAGGGGCCAGACAGCGATTGCAATTGCAAAACTTTAGAATGAGAACATGCAAATGAATAAACAAACTTTTCGTTTACCTCGTTTTGCTTTTTATGCGTTCCGTTCGCCTTCCCCACACACTCATGCATTATGTGTCTATGATTATTTTTGTACTTTTTCTGCTGTGGAGACCACCGACGCGGTCTCCGTCTTTCTGTTTATTTTATTTTCTCCCTCTGTTGTTTTTATGCTCCGACTTGGCCCAAATTTGCCTTCGGACGAGGATCCCCGAAGCAATGTCTGGGCATCGGCATATAGTCGACATATAGCGGATGCATTAATCATACCCCGAATCACGTTGTCCGAGCTGAAATCACCGAGTTTGCCAAAACTCGCTCCGAGTGTTTGCCCGCTGCGCTTGACCCACATCCACGCGGGGTGTGGACTCACGGCGACCACTTGAGTGGATCAAGACCCACCGTTCGTGCCCCATCTCTCTATACTCTTGCAGTGGGTGTTATGCCTTTGCCTGACGATTTGAGAAAAAAGCGAGTTTTATACATTAAGGCTTGACCTGACCTGACTCACGAGTCATCAAGTTTCTTTCTCTAGGAATATCGAGAGTGGGATAGAAAAATATCGTGAGAAAAAGACCTTTATGATATATTGACAAAATAACGCACTCCATATCAAAAGGAAAATACCGTAAGGCTTAATATACTGTTGTTAAAGTAAAAGTATCGATATCATTGTGAATATCAAGCAAATGTTCGATAATGTTATTATACTTATTTGTATTTATTTACCGAAACAGCTTTTAAACTCAATTTGTTATCAGTTCTGAATCCCTTGTACCAACAATAATAGTTTTAACATTAAGCTAAGCTTACGTTCTTCTTGGGCCTTGTTCGATATATCAAATAGAATATAGACTTATCGCCAGTATATCGCAACGTTAAAATATTGATTTATATATCGTACTTTACTTCAAGTAGCGATAAAGTTTCGGAATATCGATATCTGCGAATCATAACTTGCTCTAGTTCAGATATTATCATTCTTATATTTATAGCATTGTGAAATTGCTAGTGCAAGGGTATTTCTATATTTGGTAAACGAAGTAGCTCTCTATTCCCCTTCCCACCGCACTGGGTGCGGTGTTCCTCTTCATTTCTCTAGCTATCTTCTCTTAATTGAAATGTCGCCCACGGCCAATTGAAGAAGAGATTATTATTAACTCTGCCCACAAAAATAAAGCTGTAATACTTTGGTTTTTTTGTTTCGTTCGCAGGGCCGCCATCCAGGCAATCGCCGCCTATTTGGATGCCTTCCAGAAGATAGCCGATGCGGCAACCAATTCAAGAGGTAAGTTCAAGCCGCGAACTCGTCTGGGTTGGCTGCCCCGCGAAAAAGTCCGGGGATCCCCTGTGCCCCGGTCTGGCACTGTCTGCGTACTATATCTCTTTCCGCTGCTCATTATTCATGCGTCCGCTCTCAGTCGGCGGCGGTCATCGATCTGATTTTTTACACATTCACGCTTTCGATGTTTATGTTGATGTTGAGGTGGTAGCCGTTGCTGTTCTGTCTGAGCTCACGCATTTCGCTGGTTCTGCTATTTATATTTATTTATTGGCTGCCTGGCGTCGCACTCATCGAGTGTCCGATTATGCAATGTCGGCGGATGGCTCACCTCACCTCACCGGGGCCCGGCCGGGAAATTGAAAAACAACCAGATGCCAGCGCCGAAGTAGGAGCTGGAGAGCTGTGATCACATGCCCAGCCTCCCCCCGGAGGGGCAGAGATAGAACAGACAGCTTTTACTAAGCACTAGTGGCCGTTGTCGCTGACATTTCGCATTGGTCATACTTTAGTTAGTAACAGTTGCATTCGTTTGAGTGTAAAATCTAGGTTTTATTCCAAGCGAATCAGATAGATTTCTAAAGAGTTTTAGACAAGTAATCGTTTGTAAATAAGGGCTAGACCGGTTGAGTAAAAGTTGATTTTATAATCAAGCCATTAACTACATATATGATGCTAAGAAAAACATTCCAAAATATATATGTATATCTGTTATTATATTATTATCGTGGTTAGTACCTATAGCATTAGTATTTATATGTATCATGCAACATGGAAATACCATCAAGACATGCGATTCCTAAAACACAATTAATTCGAAAAACATTTGCAACAGAGTTTCCTAGATTTAATTGATGATTGTTGAACACTTGATTATTGGTAAATGATCTGCATTGAATAACAATAGTCTACTTTAAGTAAAATGCACAAAGGTAACTCAGTAAGTGAATTTAAAGTAGAGGTGTTCAAACTGCCTCATCCCAGCGTAAATTTAAACACAATTAAATAAAACTACACACACACTTATAATGATACATTATTTTGATTTCAAGATGTGCACTTAGAAAATACATTTGCCAATCCATTACGAATTTTAGTTCAATCAGAAACTTAAAGAAAATAAAATAGATTAGAATAGAGAAAAAAACAAATACACAGAGAGAATTATTATCTCACTCCTTTGCCCTTGCGACACCAAGCACGTGCTTGTTAGAGTTGGGTGTTCGTAGGCGCTATGGAAGAAAGTATAGGTAATGAATGCAAGGTTGGTTACTCAGTTGGTTAAAATTAAAGGCTATCTAAGATTGAGAATATTGTGTCCATATCGTGGGCATAGGCGTGAGCATCTCTGATTTAAAGTATATTCTGTGGAGAATAACCATAAATTCGTCAGTCTTTATGTGGCTGAATGCAAATCGATGGATTTTTCTAAGCTCAAACTGGCTTTATTCAGTTAAGCCTGGAAATACCTATTAACAACAGCCGTCTTGCTGCTCTTTCAATCATCTGCACTCTCAGGTTGGGCGGAGTTTTTGCATTAGCATATATTGATCCACTCCCGCCACGTGGTGCGTCCCTTCCTGCCTGGCCTATGGCTGGTGCCAAGTGCATATGCTCGTTATTTCTGCCATTTGGCCATAAGCCACCCTTCTTGCGCTCGGAGCTGGCTAAATGGTTTCATTAGTCTTAGTGGTTACTTGGCTTAGTTCGGTCAAGCATTGGCACAAGTGTCAATTGTCCTTTTTGAGGGTGGAACTTGCAATCCGAGCCTCGCCTTGCCATCTATATCCTCCATTTGCACTTGCCATCCTTTTAAAGGTGGTGCTTCCCATTCAATTATGTGGCATTTGGAGCAAGTGGCTCCGAGAGCGGCCCAGTCAAAGCAGAATCAATAAGCTGTCGCCTGCTTGGCAGATAATTACATATTAAACGAGGATGGCAGCAGTCAGGGTCTGAGTCGGAGGCAGTCCGAGATAATCGGGCCGGCTGTCAATCTTTGGCGATAGACAGAGGCAGGAGCAGGAGCACTAGCAGTAGCCGTTGCCCTGACCAGTTTTCCGGGACTCGACTTTGAATCTGACGCTGGCGTGGCGTAATGGGCACACACGGGACTCCGGGATGGGAAACCAAAGCTAGTGGAGTAGAATCCCGAATCGTGCCACATGCAATGTCCGCTGCGCCTCCAAATCGAAGCGACAGCGCGTGGCGTGCAGTCGTCGTTATTATTGCATGCTCTAAACATTTCCGCTGCCAGCTTTGCTCCCATTCAGCGCGCGAAGTTCCCCTTTGCCAAGTTAATTTGGCATTTATTTAATATTGCTTAAAAAATTACAGCTGTGCATATGAAAATATTGACTTTGTCCAGGCCGTTTTAAGTTATCCTATTTGAATCAGGTTTACCGACGGAGTCAATATTTAAATCATACAAAGTTATCTCTTTGAAACGTACACTCAGCCGCATAACTCTGCGTACACCCCAAAAAAAAATCAAAATCAAATTTTAAATTCAAATCGTTCGGCTATTTATACATATATTTAACCAATTCTTTTTTCTAAACATAACTATAATTAATTGTCTTTAATAACGTATTTTTTTTAGAATTAAGCAAACATGCCTTATATTTTATTTTTAATTTTAAACTTAACACTACGAAAATATGTATCCGCAAAAGTCTGCGTACAGCTTATGAAATCTCGTCTTATCTTTGAACTAGACTTGTTTTAAAAATGAGTAGGGTACCCTTTTCTTTGAAAAACATCCGCAAGGCGTCTAGGCAAAGAATCTACCACATTTTTCATCTCCTCGGCAGTAATTTTGCCCCATTCCTCTAAAATTACATCCTTGAGCATTTTTTTGATGTTATTGGGTGATTTTTGAGCTTTCGCTCATGGAGATCCCACAAATGCTCCATCGGATTGATATCAGGACTCTGGGGAAGTGTTCACACCTGATTTTTGACATTTCGCAGCCGCCAAAGCTTAGTATTTAGTGCCGTATGATTGGGATCGTTAACCTGCTGAAACCAAAAATGATGTTTCAGCCCCAATTTTTGGGGAGCTTCCTTGTAAATTATTTTGTAAAATGTTTATATAGGCCCCTTGAGCCATAATTGACTCGATAAACGTCAAGTTTC
>VNJM01000442.1:0-29922 GCA_008042475.1 Drosophila kanapiae | reverse complement strand
ATTAGAGGAATCATTAAAGAATGTTAGCCATTCACACCAATTATTCCCATATCTAGAATATGAATTAAATATAATTAAAAATGATTTACGTAGGCTATGACCGAGCAACAGAAAAATTAGATCTATCAATGCTTTAGGAACAGCATGGAAATGGCTTGCCGGTACACCGGACAGAAATGATCATGAAATTTTAATAGCAAAATTGAACGAACAATTGGAAAATAATAATCGACAAGTAATAATCAATAAAAAATTAACTGCAGGAATAAATGAAATAAGTCGCGTAACGAACGCAATATTAAAACACACTCTAGACGACAAAGATGTTAAAGAAAATTTTGTATCAATATTAAAGTATAGACTTCAACTATTTAAAAATGATCTGAACAATATTATAAATGCAATAAGCTGGGCAAAAACTAATATTGTAAACTCAATCATATTATCAGAAATCGAAGTAAATAAAATAGAAGAAATATTACGTAAAGAAGAAGGAATGTTTATCAATATAGAAGAACTACTTGAATTTGTGAAAATAAAGATAACAACAAACGGAAATAATATGCTCTATATGGTAAACATACCCTTAGTAGGAACAAAACCATGTAATTCCATGATAATTAAAGCAGTTAAACAGAAAAATGTAATAAATGACATCAAATATGAAAATATAATAATGTGCAACAAAACCATATACGCTATAATACAAGAATGCGAAACATTTAGCAATAAGACAATTTGTAATAAAAATAATATCATTAATCTTAGTAACGACTCCTGCATAGCCCCGCTTCTTCTGAACGCAAAACCAAACTGCAAAGCCATCAACAATCAACACATACCAAGCCATCAGGAGATAGTGACTGGCACCATCCTTCTCAATAGCTTTAAAGGCAACATCAAAATCGATAAAGAAGAAATGGAGCTGGATGGAACCTACCTAATACAGTTCCAAAACTCTACAGTATACGTTGGTGAAGACAAATATGAGGCAAAATACGCAGAAGCAACCCCTCCGCTTTTCCAATTAATGGCCGAAAAGACGTTAACGGAAGAAGTCCTTTCACTACAAATGCTGAAAGAAATCAACATCAATAACACTCGAAAATTGGATATGCTAAGAACTGATAACTTCAGGGCGAACTCCATCAGTTTCGGACTCTCCGGCATCTTGGTAATAACATTCGCTATACTGGCTATATTGGCATGGAAGTTCAAATCCAGCACAGAGGCACAAGAAGGTCCAGAAGTACAGAAAGGCGAAACACCAAGCAATGGAACGCGAAAACGCTTCTACATTGCGTCCGAGGACGTCCGCACTTAAAGGGGGAGGAGTTAACAACAATGCTGACATCGAAATGTGGCTAAGGGCATTAACACCAGAAATGCACTCAGCCAAAGTTAACAACAACGCTGACCCCGAAATGCGGCTAAGTGCATTAACACCAGAAATGCACCCAGCCAATATTAACGGAAGAAAGCTCAGCACATCCGCCACGTTCCCTGGGTCAGCAGAACATCGATCGTACGACAGCAACAGCAGCAGCAGCGGCACCAACAGCAGCAGCGACGGCAGCAGCAGCGGTAGCAGCGAGTCTTCATTCTTAAGTCTTACCATTGTTATAAGTTAGTTCTTCCATAGACCTCAATAAAGCAAGTAGTTTTTGTAACCCAAACCGAAAGGATTTGATTAATTTATATATATGATTCTGTGCACATCGTATTGTGGACTCCAAACACAGGATCCATACTCTAAGATAGAAAGAACTAATGAAGTTTATAAAGTTTTAGTAACATAAGGGTCATTGAATTCCTTCGACCACGGCTTAAAAAATCCAAGGACATCCTTGGCTTTATTCACCATGCACTAAATATGATTAATAATAAGTCAAGTTCCAAAGAGTATATAAGCATATACATATAAGCATATATATTAGCATATAAGTCGCAAGCATGGGAATGACACGAGAGAATGTCATTAGCTTGCACTTCGAACCATTTAAGTTTATTAATTTAACATGGCACCATGTTTGAAATTTATTGAGATCTGTTTGTAAATCCGACTGCAAGAGCTGTCTTTATACTGCACGCAAAGCTTAAAGTCATCTGTGTACATGCGCACTCTAGACTTAGCAAAATCTTTGGGCAGGTCATTAATAAAAAAAGTAAACAATAAGGGACCCAAATGACTCCCTTGCGGGACCCCAGAGATAACCCGGAGAACATTAAATAAGTTGTTAGAGATTCATCTATAATTATTGGCATCCTTTTTTCTACCTCTTTTGTGGAGAGGAATAATAAATGATTCCTTCCAAATAAGGGGAAAGTGGGATGTTTCTAAGGATAAGGTAAACAATTTTAGAAGGGGATTGCACAAGGCCTCCGCACAGTACCTAAGCACACAGCCTGGTATAACCTGGACCTGGCGCATAAACTGGCTTAACACGTTGAAGATCCAAAATAAGAGAACTTTCGTTTAAACTAGGACTGAAGATTAGGTTTGATTTGGACATTTTGTAAGAATAGGTCTGGCTTGAATCGACTGACAAAGTAGTTTGCAAAAAAAATATAATAATAAATAAATAAATAGAATAAATAAATCAAATAAAATAAAAATAATTGAAAAAGTAAAGCAAATCATATCTAACCTATCACTACGATCTACAACAACAAGAGAAAAATTGTATAATAGTGCACTGAGAGGAAATTTGTGAAGAAGGTTTAACATAATGTAAAATTATTTACAAAGTATTAAATATGACTGCGAAAGCTGAGAGTATTTTTAGCTGGGAAATTTGTTTAGGAATTTAATTGATACATTTAAAAATGAGTTCTATTATTATGTACACTTAGAAAATATCTGGTTTATTACTTGTTATGTTATTTAATTTAGGAATTATTTAATTTTAGAATTTAATTTAAGAAATATTTAATTTTATTTTATAATCATTAAATTTCAGCATGTGATGATTTCGAATCTGGGCCTTTGCCTCTCTTGGTATTCTGGAGGTTCTGGTCTGCGCCCACCCTGCCAATGGTCTCTCCTACTCTCAGCGCTAATTAGTCTGAGCGCCCATTTAAGTGCTACCCTATATTGCAAATATGCTAGCTGCGAATTAAGACCGATCTAAATTTTACCTTTCCATAAAAAAGTGTTCGCAAACGTAGTGGATTTTCAAAAACACCGCTTATTAGATAAAATCACACTCCTACACAATAATCAGTCATCTTCAGAAACAACCACATTCGCTAACAAAATGACAAAAATGACTTCCCGCTTGTGACGAAGTTACTTCCATTGGCCACGGAGGCTGAGGACGGCTCACAGAGAGCGGCGTAAGACCCACGCAGGGCGGCCTGTAGTAAGATCCCCAGTTAGAACGATAAGGCCCTAGGGGATAAGCTGAGGAAGGTAGCGCAAGCTTTGATTCAGCATTCGGCTGGAGCAGCAGTTCGCATCGGGAGAGGAGTGGGCAGCGGCGATTCTTCTCCAAGAGGGGAGCCGACGGCGACGGCAGCAGCAGTGAGCGAAGAGCTGGAGTCGGCAGCGTCGGAGAGAGAGGGAGACGACGGCCGGTGCAGAACTGACGGAGACAGCAGCAAGAGGGGAAACCGCCGGCAGTGGCAGAGAAGAGCACCGCTGCCGAAGGCATCGGCGCCGAGTGCAAGGCAGCTGCAGCTGGAGCACGGATGCTGGAGGCATGCTGGTCGCAGCAGGGCGCTACGACCGAGAGCGAAGACCCATCGGTCGTCACAGCAGCCGTCGCAGCAGCCGATCGCGGAAAGGGAGCGACTGCTGATAACGGCGCCTGGGCAGACGATCCGAGCAGAGGAAGATGGAGAGAGAGCTGCTCGCGGAGAGTGCTGGCTGACTGCAGCACGGGAGCCGACGTCAGCAGCGGTAGCCGAGGCTGGAGCAGCCGAGGCGGGAGCAGCGCAGCCGGCCGGAGTTCTAGAAGAAGTAGGGCTCTGGGCCAAGGGCAAACCACGGAAACCGGGACCGGGCAACGAAGAAAACATTTATTTAATATCTTGAAAACGGAAAGAACTTTTTATTTGAGCCATCAAAACAAAACTAACGTAAACAAAACTATACACTGGGAGAAAACCTTCGTTTGAAATTTAATTTATTTAAAAACTAAATATCAATGAACATGCAAGATTAAATTAACATTCTCTCGTGTATAAACTGAAGCAATGAAATTAAAGAAAATTTGATAGAATTTAATTACCATTAAGTAAATAAATAAAAAAAAGGAAATGAAAATATTAATAAATATTAACAAAGTATATCTATTTTTCTATATTCAAGCATTCTTATCTAGATTTAAGATTTTTCTTTACAAATGTTTAGTTAATACCGCATACTTAATACTCAATATGTTTATTATTAATCTTTGTTTACCTTACTGTTTATTTTATGGTTTATTATTTTATAGTAAAATTAAAAAAAGGTACAAGAAATTACAATACCTAAAAATTTAAATACTGAACTTGACTCATGTTTCTACGGTCATAGGGTACAGAAGGGGCCACCAGAGTAATGCTCTTGAGTAACGTGGTTATTGGTAAGCGGGGTATTCCATCAAAAATGCTTTCGTACTCTCTCTTTTCATAACCTATCCTTTATCAAATGTATTTATTTGTTTGTCCCGGCTTAGATTTCTAGCTTCATTTTTTTTTTGTTGTAAGCACGCTCAATTCTAGAGCTTAGAAATAATAATTTGTAACGGAGTATGTATCTGTACAAGCAATATGTTAATATTTACACCTTGACCGTTCCCTGTTTTCTCATGTTCTGAAGTGGTCATGCAACTTGTCTGTTCCGAGTTTAAAGATATCGGTATCCTTCCTGTTTTGCTACCTCTAGCCGAGCCTAGACCTCTTTGGGATTTGATGCTATCAAGAATCCTGCTGTGCCCTTGCAGCAGTGAGTACCGGTCACCATACTAAGTCACATATGTCAATTATGGCTTCTGGGTGAGTACCCAATGGTTTTCAAAAAATTTTCAGCACGAGTAGAAAGCTATACTTGTATTCCTGACCCTTTCTGAGATATTTTGTTGCCATGAGAACCAGTATACAGTACTGCCCAGCCATGAGGTCCAGTAACAGCCTTAGCCAGCCTTAGCTCGATGCCGTCTATATTAGGAAAGGTGTTTGCTGGGACATTTGTTTTCCTGATTAACATTACTTTTTTTGTTTTGCTGGGATTGATACCTGTTCCGCCGGTTCTTGCCCATTTGTTTAAGTGCTTTAGTGCGCCACTGATCCTTGAAACTTGACACTCGTAGCAGCTCTGCGTATGTTACTGCTTTGACTCCTCCCATATTGAGTTCCTATGCTATTCATATCTATTATTCAGAGCAGAGGCTCTAAGGTGTGCCTCCTCACTGTTTGCGCGAGGTGAGTGCCACTCACATCGGTGTAATCGACCTGCTCATAAGCATAGCACCGATCCACTCTGTGAAGACTCTATCGAGTTGAGGAGCCCAGGATATAGTCAGCGACTACCGCTTTGAACGCACCATCGATATCGAAGGCGGCCATGGTGTATTGCTTGTACTGTAGTGTCCCCTCGACGTGACCCACAACTTTGTGTAGAGGCTTCTTAGATTATATGTCCATCTTTGACTTTTCTTTAGTATTTAGGATAAAAGAGTTTATCTTAATTGGCCTGTAATCGTTCGCTCATTAAGGTCCGGCTTGTATGCCTTTAGCAAGGATTTTGCTTAATCTTGCCGTATGCCCTCTAATGTAGTAGCTGTTCCTTGAGTCTTTCTTTACTGCGACTACTACATTTTTATACATTATCGTTGTGGTTCTTTATATGGTGCCCATTTCTTGGTTCCACGGACTTCTGTACTCTCTTCCTGAGGTCGTTCATTAAATTCGTTCACCATGGAGGATACTGCTACTTTAAGAATGAACATTTTCATGGCTCGTTGGAGGCGTTCTTCTAAATATTGTTGAGGTTCTGTGGGAAGTATTGTTCCTTTATACTCATGTTAAGTGAACAATTTTGCCACATATATCCCTGTCAGTTCTGCAAGGTTAATTAAGCCGGAGATATGAAAATTTGTGACCAGCGATCAGAAGCTACAATAATCTCGAAACACGCAGTTCAAACTTCGCAACTGCCAAGAAACGCAAAAACGTCAACCTAACGGTACTTACAAACGTCAACCCAACGATAGTTACATGGTTCGGCTACCTTTCAAATGGAACTGCTCTTAGGTATTTTCCAATCGACAGACGGGACCAACCCGATCCTGCCGAATGCAACCGTTACTGAGAAGGAATCGAAAAATATTTCGAATTGGGTCAAATCTTTCTAGTATCTTCAAGTGTCAGGTGGCCTCTTGCGTGCTTCGTCCTCAAGAAAAACAGTCTTACCACTAAACAAGGTATTGTGCTCGACACGTCGCCAAAAACCACGACCGCTAAACGTGGGACCCACACTCCAAAACGATCTTCCTGCAGTTCTGGTGCACTGGAGACAATATCAACATGTTTTCACCGCTGATATTCAACGAATGTATTAATGCATCCCCGTACATCCCGAAAACACGCAATACCAGCGGATTTTATGGTTGGCGGCGGCATGAAACATCAATGACTATTGTCCCAAAACTGTTACATTTGGTACAAAATCGGCACCATACACCGCCATAAGAATTGTCCACAAGCTAAGAAATTGGATAATTGCAGACAGATTCTATTAAAAGACTAATTCTATTCCAGACACTTCGTCCGGTTGGGATTAATTGCTCCTATTTTTCTTTCAGCTAAATTGATCCTTAAAGAAGTAATCATGGCAAACCAAAATTCCGACAACGGAGGAAACCCGTCGGTAGGATGGGATGTTCAGCTCCACCGCATCTAAATGGCAAAGGTTCCGAGTTAATTAATTAAATTAATTAATTAATTTCACAATATATATAAGCATTTACCGACCAAGCCTTTAACGATCCCAAGGACAGATTTATGCAACGCAGTGTTAGCAACAAAACTGTACCGCACATCTTGAACAACAGTGACGCAAAACAATGGAAGCTTGTTTTTCACATCTGATAATTCCGAAGAATTATATATTATAGAATACTCTTCTCGTCAACACGGATTAGGATATAGATGAAGGTAAGACCTAGCATAGGGGTCTGCACCCCATTAAAAACGGCGTAGAGCGGAAAGTTATTATAAACTGATTCAATGCTTTTTCTGTGGATCATATTGTGGATTCATTAGGAAAACATTAGATAAGTTGTAATTAATTTAAGATCCATAAAATCCCATTAAAACAAAGATTCTGCAAATGGGAATTTCTAGATATTTCGAAAAGTTTTGGGATGGCTGACAACTTAGAGATTCCTTTATATTTGCTGTCATCCATTTTGCTACCTTTTTAGGGGAAAGGAATAGCAAATGATTCCTTTCAAATAAGGGGAAAGTTGAAGGTTTCTAAGAATGAAAACAATTTAAGAAAGGGATTGGTTTAAATCTAATGACAAAGAATAAGAGTTAATAGCGATTGCCTGATCATTGTCTGATTTTTATATTGTCATATTTTTAAATGAAAGCAAGGAAAGATGTGTCATAGGCTTACATTTAGTGTTGACAAAATTATAAAACTCTTACGGGTCCTGCAAGAACTGTACCAAGCAACGAGCTTGACAATTTTTATACCACTGCGCGTTAAACACGGTAAAGTTAAACCGAGTTACTAAATAGAAGATAAGACAGATTGAGAACCAATATGTTTAAATATAGAACATTTTGAGGCTAGTCAACTCTTTATTATTATCTCGCTAAATAACGAGGAAACGATATGGCAGATTCAGAACCGTTATGCTTAAATTTAAACTCTTTATTAAAACAAGGAGGCTTGTTAACAGAACACAGTCGTTATCGTTATAAATAATAATAGCGTTAGCCTTGTCAGTGAACATATATTAATCGGACCAATTAAAATCTGATATAAA
Source organism: Drosophila kanapiae (assembly GCA_008042475.1). NCBI lineage: Eukaryota > Metazoa > Arthropoda > Insecta > Diptera > Drosophilidae > Drosophila > Drosophila kanapiae. Next base: position 21,940 of record VNJM01000442.1, on the reverse strand, counting down.
ATTGCTTAGCTTTACGATATCCGACCTGCGAAAACAGTGGACTTTTTTTAGGTGGCCGCTCAGACTTACACTCCAGAGCAGTCCCAATGTCGATAGTCACATAAAACGTAGGATGATATCGGGCCAGTAGCGGAACCCTGTCCAAACCGACTCTTGCTGAGTCAGAGACAAAGCAGAGATCAAGCAAGCGATCTAAAGAATTTCTTACATGGTTGACTTGAGACAGCGAAATGTCGAACAAACCATTAATAAAGTCATGTTGTGCGGTAGTAAAAAGATTAATTGAAGATCTGGTAGCAGACCAAGTAGCTCCAGGAATGTAAAAATCACCTAGAACTATTAAATGGTCTCTATCCGAAAGTGTATTGGAGACCGTTTGGATAGCGGAAAGATGGTTCCAGTAAATAGAAAGTTCCGACAACGGAGGAATATAGGAACATGTAATATAAATGAAACTACCTTTAACAGATAGCCTTACACAAGGGAATCGTTGCATTCCTCAAAAACTAAAAATTCTGGCTCGAGTGTGGAGTCCACCGCTATGAGGACACCACGACCTCAACGGTGTCTGTATAAAGTATACGCAGCTGGAAAAACTTCGGGGCTAAGGATCTCCGGCTTTAACCAGGTTTCTGTGAACACAATACCCTGGGATACGAACGAAAGGCTATCAGAATACAATTTAGGCAACTTACTGCGTAAACCTATTGCATTCTGATAGGAAATAAGGATAGAGTTTGTTAGTTTTTTTAAATCTGCTCAATGGTCTGGTCTGGCCCAGTAAGACTTATTCCTATAGGCCGCTTTTATTTTTCTTAGATTCGAACTCCTTAACAACAAAATACTTTGGCCAAAAGCTATCAGAGCATATTCTGCTAAAGAACTTGTTAGGGACATTTAAGAAATAAATGACTGATAAATTACTGATTGTCTATGTTGCCAGTTGGGGCCGGTGGTCCGGACCTTCGGGAGTTTTCGGGACTGTGTTCTGCAGGGTCGTTGTTTGTGACCCCTCACCGAGAACATCATTCGTTTTACGAAAACTACTAAATAGCTCTATAATATATATATATATGCCGCATGAAAGACCTAATTTCCCTTTTAACATTGCTACAAGTCTCGCAGCAGTAGCGCAAGGCAATATTCTTTGACATATCGCAGCACAAGTAAATTGGATTAAATACAATAAAACACAACAAAGCTGCATGCACAGGCGAATTGAAAGGGAACTAAAAAAAAAATGTTGTTTATTATTTTATATTTCCCTCTTTAGTTTGTTAACCCAATATTAAACTTGGAGTATTCTTTAAAAATCCGTAGCTTCTTGCAGTAGATTTTAAAATGTTAGCTTGCTCTTTGTTATATTTATGCTTGAGTGTCCGATGGATTGAGCTTTGGATATTAGGTTTTCAATCTTTGTGTTTATTTCTGTGTTATGATGAATAATATTATGGGTATAATTAGGTTTCAAATATGGTTCGTCTTCTTCGGCTTGTCTGGAATTATCGTGTTTGCTTTTATTAATCTTCTTTTAATCCTAATCGTTTCTGAATTCGTGAAGGGATACGTGAATTTGATCCAATGGAGCTATATATATTTAGTTTTACTTCATAATCATGTCTGTTTTCGTTATGTTTATCTATCTGTGTAATTTTCTTTAGCTTTGTGTCAAAATCTGGTTTTCCGGCATAAAGAAAGATATTATCTGGATTTCTATTAGTTGCGCCTTTTTTTTATTGTTGCTATGTTTTGTATTAACTGACTGTCTGGGAAGTATTGTTCCTCTTTAAGCCAGTTAAACGTATTTTTAATTCCTGGATTAAGGAATTCTTATATATTTTTAAATATTATATCTTTGAATTCAGCATAAGTCAAAACATCTATCAGTTTAAGTGTGCATCGCAGCCCAAGAAGTCTTATAAGGGACAACTGACGAATTCTTTCCTTAAATATATTATCCGTTGAAATGCCAATAAATCTGTATTGGTAGATAAATAATCATGAATAATTTTTTTTTTACCATTTCTTCTCTCAATTCTTTAAATGTTATATTTATTTTTTAGTTTGTGAAGATAGTGTCTTATATCGGTTGTTTATCATCTCCCCTTTCTTCTGTCAAGATACATCGTTTAAAGAGTTTCAGTGATAGCATGTGATTTAGGTTATCTTCGAAAGCACAATTCATCTATGCAATTAGCAACTTCGCCAAGCATAGATTCTATCCTGGTTCTAGATCAGGCCTCTGCCATATAATTTTCTTATCCAGGGAGGTACCTAATTTTGTAATCAAATTTGATTTAATTTTTCATCCCTTTAACTTGATTGTGATAACTAAGTATTTCAAAAGGTCTTCCAAATACTATATAGCCCAAACTATTGCTAAAAGGTTCGACGCTGCGTTCAGAGCGGACAAATTGTATTAGTTTCTTATTATCATAAATTCATAATTATTAGGATTATCATTTTTATATTAGAAATAAGTCACGGCAGTTTATCAAAGTCTAGTCCGAGATAGCGAGTTTACGTCTCCGCTCGTTGGTTGGTTATTTTCAGCCGGCCACCTGCGGTCCGCCCCTGTAGCCCGTGCATACAACTGCGGTTTAACCCTTCTTTGCATTCGGGATCGGCCTTGTGCTTACAACTGCGGCTTAACTCTTTTTTGCATTTGGATTTTCTCGTATTTTCCCCAGGTGGAGCTTAATCCCTGTACCCAGTGTATATAACTGTATATAACCCTCGTGTCATTCGGCACGCCGCGTCGCCATTGCCTATAAGATAAGAGATGTTATTCTTGTTGGGCCCCGCCCTGTCTTCCCGTTACGCGTCACGTCCATTTGGGAATTGCGCACTCGACTGGAGCACTTCCTCTGGTGATTTTGTGACAAAGCGTCGACATTTGGCAATATTACAATGATATAGAAAAAGGCTTTTTAAAATCAAGGTAAATATAAATTGAATCTGAATTAATAATTACTTTTAGTCTTTCAAATGATTCCATGTAACTTATGCATTTAATGTAATGTTGGTGGGGAAGTCTAAAGACCAAAGGGTATTCGAGTATATTCGTAATGACCATACTGTCCAGAATTTCATCCAGTCGACTGCATCATCCAGACTGCAGTCTAGGAATCGCATTGATTGTAATTTCATTTAAGTTTCTATAATCAATTACTTTTCTGAATTTCGGTTTCTCAGAGGCATCGGTCTTCTTCGGATCTACCCAGATAGGTTAACACTAAGGAGATTTCGACTTTATATATTATCTTTTATATGGCTATTAACTTCTCATCTCTAATCTGTGGATTTTAGTAGTGCTTGCAATACACTTGATTTTCAGGTTTTGTTTGGATTGCATGTTTAATAGAACTAGTCTTACCTTTCCTTTTATTATTCCTATTATACTATTTGTAGTTTTACTTGTCCTCTTATGGCATATACCAGGGCCGGCCCAGAAGAGAGCACGACGCCAATGCATGGCTTAGTGAGCTGCCAAAAGACGTGAGATTTTTTTGTGTTGTACATTTGATATAACAAAAAATGTTGGAAATGGAATTAATTTTGGTTATTGACTTATTGGTCATTGTATTTCAATCATTTTTGTATTGATAGAATTTTATTTTGCGTTTTTGATTAATTTCGTTGTGGAAAATGTGGATTCGCTTGAATATATAGGAGGTAACATTGAAAAAAAAAAACAAAGTAATATTTAATTCAAATATTACTGTGATGACAGCATTCATTTTCTGATCAAACGATATTTGCAATGTACGCACTAATCAGTACGCCATAGACTGACTCTCGTTGCCCTCTCAAATCAGCCCTTCGGAAAAATTCCTGTGCTGCCTCTGTAAAAAGCAGAAGTGTGTTTGGGCTCCTCGGTCCATTGCTGGTCGAATTTTGTATATACCTTAAGATTTTTTATCACTTCTTTATCAAAATTTTCTTTCGTTATATTGATATAAGATCCCGTGTCTATCATACTTTTATAAAATTTGTTACGAAAATAGATTCTTAGTTCGGTTTAGTTCGTCTATCTCCGAGGTCCTGTCTACTTCCTACTCTGGCTTTCCCGCTCACGTTTTTTGCTGCCTATTACTATACCATTTGGGTTCTTGCGTTGTATCTTGACTTTGAAATTTTTGAATATTTGTTAAATAAAACGAATTACAATTTTTATTTCTTTGGTTATTGTAGTATCTCTGAATATTTTCTTGATACATCTATTCCCAATTCACTGCTGTTATTATTATTTCGATTTTGATTATATATTTTAACAGGATTAGCATAAAAAAATCTCCATTGAAGATTGTTTTAATTTTGTATTTGTGGTAATATCTCTTCCAGCTAAAGACATTGTTGTAGATATTAAATTAACCAAATTTGAATTTGAAATTTTAACGGATCGAAATATCAGAAATAATTTATTTCGCTTTTTTTTTTTAAATTCGTTTATTAGGATTATATACAGTAGAGGGGTTTTCCCTGGTGCAGGATGATCACGCTGTCCGCGATCCTTACCTTGGTCATCGTGGCCGCGAAGTTTGAGACTGCCTGCCAGTTATCCTCTTTGACTACAACTGCCGTGGCTCTAGGTTGTTGACTTTATGGCATGGCTCCAGACTGGGGCAGCATACAGCTTGGTTGATCACCTGCACTCGATAGCTGCAGCTTGCTCGTCTGTCGCGGGCACTGGTTCGAGCTCGCATACGTGATGTGTTCTTTGAAGGAGAGCCATGTCTCGATCATCACGCCCAGATATATAAGTGCTTGAGACGATCTGACCGTTGCGTCACATACCGCGAATCCCTCTCTCTCACCGTTGTACACACGTTCCACAAAAATGGCGCCAGAGCTCCACAGTTCTAAACTACAGTGTGCCTCTAGCTGTGTCGAGCTGCAGTACTCTGTCATCGATCAGGTACAGGAGGTGGCCCCATCTGGCAGTTTTGAAGGCGTTACGGATATAAAGGGTGACCACTAAGCAATACTCTTCGGAACTGCCTTTCCACAGCTGACCTACAAAAGTATCTGCTGCGATGTCGACGCTCTCCGGGCCCGGGGCCTTTGTAATATTAATTATCGATACGGTCTCTGACCGCGTGTTGTTGGAAATTTGCTCGAGCTCCGAATTCCCCTACATGGGCTCCCATTGGCCATTAGTGGCCGCATAGCGGTGGGGTTGGGTCTGCTCCGTGACCTTTACCATCTCGATAGCCTTCGTAGTAATTTGCTTAATTTTCGAGGTTCCATGCCAAGCCATTTAAGCAGTCGCCCGAAACAGTATGCTACGTTTCCTGTGCCGATCGACAAGTGAAACTCGCAGCAGGTAGAATTTGTTAGTGAGCCAGTGCTTTGTTAGCAGCGCCCCCAACAAGATACTGCTAAAGGAGGTAGGCGGAAGTAACGGAATCGAACTAGAGAAGAAAGAGTATCCAAACTACTGCCAACAAATATGCCATAACAAAGATCTTCTTCAAGATATTACTAGTAAAAAAAAGGACAAGCCCCACCGCCGCAACCCGGCGCAGTCGTGAAGCCGGTAGAATGTGTGCGCGAAGGGACTACAATGCCACATATTAAAAATCTCGTTTAAAATTTGGAACTTTCATTTTTTTAGACATTTTTTTTTATTTTTCGTGTCCTTCTAAGAAGAACGACTAAAGAACAAATCGTAATTTTTTCGCTCAGTGCAGAGGTCGCGGCTAGCTACGCAATTTAGTTTTTGTACGTGGTCTAGACACTGTATTTGTTGCCACTACGCGCCCACCTAGGGACTAAACAATGCACACTTGATGGTTCCAAAGGAGCAGTAGTCGAAACAAATTGGGATGAATGATTCACGGAGCGGTCCAAAAAGAATACATTTTTCTATTGGCATTTATAAGCTCATAAACCAACTGGTACAAGAATTCATTACTAATGCCGAAATGGACGAATGTGCACGGTCTCTTCTGCTCCTGACGCAGTTGGACGCGCGCTCCTTGTTCGCGGCGCGTGGATTCCGCTGTACAACGAGCTAGCGGCTGCGACCGGTTCACCGAGACTTTGGGATGTTAGGTGCGCCTCTTGGCGAAGCTAGCACGACTTGCGCCCGGCTGGTCAGATCGGCAGGGCCCCACACCATGATCCTCGGCGGGTAGGTCTTCACGTCCCCAAACCCTGCCTAGCTGCCGTATCGCCGACAACCGCCTTTGAGTCCGCACTCCTTGATCCCATATCCCCACGAAATTCGCCCGTTCGTCGTCCGCGATTGGCGTGGCACAGTACCAAAATACCGGTTCGTCTCTCGACAGACTCTATGGCCTCCGGGTCCAAAATCCGGCCGTTCGCCACTCCCGTACGACCGCAATACCCTTGGCCGCTGTTGTCCAAAGTCTGCTCCCTTCATTTACACTTAGCCGCCCTTTATTTACCCTTGGCCGCCACGCCCCCCTATACTCGATTTTGGGGGGGAATTTTAGTTTTCCCAAAATCTAACTCCTCACTCTCCCCTTCCTTCCGACGCTTCTCTCCTCTTTGTGCCTTTGCCCGGTCTCGTTTTCCCTTCTGGAACTCCCACAGCAGGACGCACGTTTATTCCTTCCTTCGCTTAGTTTTGCTCACCGCCCAATGAAATTATCCCCGCTCGTACCAACCTTGCTGTCTCTTTACATGTTTCTTAACATCTGGCCGCACCATTGGCAATCGCCGTAAGATAACTCGCCTCGATATCACCCTCGATCGCCCATCCTTACGTATATTGCCCTTCAGGCCAACCATCTGGAGTTTTGTTTCTCATTTTTTTTATTTACCTTTCTGCACTCTCTCGACTGGAAGGCCAACATGGCGGCGTGGATTCCTCTCCCCCCTGGCCTCGTCGTGCTGGATCAGCCGGTCGACGACAACTTCTGGATCTCCTACTCCCGACCGCCGGGACACGAGGCCTGTCGGGCTGCGGGCGGCCGATCTGGATCGATCCCCAATTCGGGACACAACTCCTGCTTCGGCCGGCTCGGGCCATAACCACGGGCCCTTTCCCGTGCTGGTCTCCGGCCCCTTCTTCTGCTGCCCTTCCGGCTCGCCGCCGTCTTCGCTCGCAGAGGTCCTCTTCCTCCTCCTTCGTCGCGCAGCCGCCTCTCCTAGGCCACCCGCTCCAAGGCCTCTCTCAGGGTCCTATCCAGCGGATCCGGCTGGCAAGCACCGGCGTCGCTGGCTTCTGGACGGGTGGCGGTCTGCAAGTCGCCGGCTGCACCTAGCCTCCTCGGTCGGCGCCTCCGGCGTCCATAAGGCCCTCTCCTCCGCCTCGATTCGTTCCTGCTACCGGATCAACGCCTCGCGGGCCTCGAGGGACAGTAGCGATTCCCTAGGCCGCCATTTCCTTGTGCTCGGGATGTGCTCGGGACTTCCGCCGACTCTCTTGCGGGACTATGCTGGAATTTAGGGCTAGCATTATCTCTAGCCATTTTTCGTCCCAGCGTCACTGGTACTTTTCTGTGGTGTGTAGGGCGCCGTTTATTGGTGTCGTATCCCCATTTCTTCGATAAATTTATTGAATGCCCTACTGGCAAATTGTACTTATTTGTCTTTAATTACCACTTTTGGAGCTACAAATCTGGTGATGATGCTTTCGCGGAATGCTTTCTGCAGTGACTCTGCCGCTGCTGCTCGCCTCGTCTTGTACTTCAAGCATATCTCACATCTCCTGACATATGCCTTTATGTCCCTTAGCATCCCGGCCAGTAATACCTGGGGGTTATTCTGGCTATGGTTTTCAATGCCTACATGTCCGGCCGATGCCGAGTCTTTATTTTCCCTCAGCACGCTGTCCTTCATTGTCTGTGGCACACACAGTTTCCATGCCAAAACATCTTCGCTGCCTGCTCGGTGGAATGTGCCTGTACACTGCCGACCCCTCTATTATAAAATCTCTTCTTTGTGTTCTGTGTGAGAATTGCACCGACACCATAGTCGCTAGCATCTGTCTGCAGCGCAAACATCGCCTCGAAATCTGGACACGGCAATATTGGGTCCGCTACCAGTCTCGCTTTCACCTCTTCAAACGCCTGCAACTGCAGGCAGTCTCTTGCCTGGCACCGTGAACGCCATAAATTGCGTGCTGATTTCTTCCAGCGGAATTTGCCAGTATCCGTCTTTTAAGTCCAGGCTGCTAATGTAGCGCGCTTCCCGTAGTTGGTCTAATATAATGTTAATTCTCGGCAAGGGGTACGCATCCTTAATTGACTTGGCGTTAATTTGCCCAAAAGTCTCCTTTTCCGATTTTTTTTCATTGCCATGACGGTGTGTAAGTTATACGGACTTCTGGAGTGATCAATGCATCTCATTTGCAGCAGTTCCTCGACTTTTGCGTCGTGCCACGACTTCGTGCCTCTCGATCGTAACCTCGCACTCGACGGCAATCTCAGGTTTGAAGCCTCAGTGAGGATAGCTTTGTCTATTTTTCCTTCGCGTACCCGACTCCGATTCCAATAACTCCGATCCACGCACTCGCTCTGATTCTCGCACTGGTACTAATTCCCGCGCTGCGTTCGGCTCCTCCTTTTATAGGCTGTATTCCCGTTATCCCTGCCCGATCACGCCATCCTATCCGAATTCCGGCTCACATCGCGCGATGTCCCATTTCGCCGTTAATCCTCGACGATTCCTTTTTTCCCTTTGCCGGTTGAACGCTGGGTCCAAAGTCTGGCCGTTCTCGGCGTCTCCTCTTTTGCCACTCCCGTACGACCGCAATACCCTTGGCCGCTGTTGTCCAAAGTCTGCGCCCTTCATTTACACTTAGCCGCCCTTTGTTTACCCTTGGCCACCGCGAACCCCTACACTTTATTTTGTGGGAAAAGGTTAAAGGTTAAAGTTGCCATTGGAATATTTGATCGCACTCTATTCTCATGTTTAAAGATACCTACTAAAAGGGAAAACTTTGAGTGGTTATGTCAATATTTGTACCGTTTAGGATAATGGCCGAACATACGATGGCGGCATACAAAAGCTGTTTCTTTAGTATATATGCCTAAAAAAGCGAGTTCCTGAAAAGCCTTTTACGGATGCGAGTGTATTAGCATATGCCGCAGTTTAATACTGGCGCATATAGGAAAAGGCACAACGGAAAGTAGCATTCTTTACTGGAAAAATGAAATGCGGTCCAGGCTATGGTGCCCAGGCATGAGCTTCATGCAGATGAACAATGAGCTCCCATAAATAATATCATAATGACACACTGTGCAGACGAACTAAGTGATATCAGCCGGTTCCACCGGCGTCATGCCCGATCTTTCCCCTTATCGCTCTTTCGCAAGTCCCCACTTTGCGTTAGAGCTTTCTTACATCTTACTTCCATTGCCATAATAGAAAAAACACAGTGTTCCAAACTCCAAAAGTATGTACAATATATGCCACACGCCACAATGAAAACTTCGAATTGCTTTTACTTCTTTTCCGTTTCACTGTGTATTGCCAGTTTTACACATATATATGTACATATGTACATATCTCCTACAGTCATCTGAGTTACATTTTCCTGGTACAAAAGTTCAATACAAAAGTTACATACAGTCATCTCCACTGAACTACGTTTTCCCCACCAGAAATATATATACAAAGTTACATATAAATAGATACCCCAAATTTCAACATATCAAATATGTTCAGACATTCGAATCTCTACACAACATATAATTCCAAATGTTTTGGTTGCGGCCCCGATCTGCTTGAAATATGATGCGGCGCACAGAGTAATCCTCGGGCTGACGCTATGTGTCCAGGGTCCCAAATATCTAGAATAATTCAATGAGCGTTTCTTGATTTTAATCATGTTAAACAAGCTGCAAGAGAAAAAGGGAAAAGAGGGCACGTCATTTTCGTTGGCTTGCATTTTATTGCCGACAATGCTGACAATTCCAGTGATAATGATGACTTCAAATATTTGCAAAATATTTCAAAGGTTTGAGTAGGTGAGTAGAGTCCTAACCAAGAAATCACCAGCGGATAATACTAATAGATCTTCTAAATTATTACTCAGAGGACACAGTGGGCGAGATTTTCCGCAAGCCTCTATTTGGGCTACTACAGTGGCTTACTCCTCGTATGTCAGTTTATGATCGCCAACCATCTTTTTTTGACTTCGGTACAACTTCCGAAGTCCGACCTCTTCCCTTGGATGGTGTTATGTTAAAAGGCTCAGCATAATCGATGCCAGTCGACGTAAAAGCCTTCTGTTAAAGAACTTGTTCGAGCCTGCGCTGGCCACTTTTTTGTCATAAGGTAGAATATTCTAATGAATATTAAAGAATTAAGGCAAGTCTGTAAAAATTCGTTTAGCGACGCAGGATCCATGCTCTGATCTAATGATCTAATATAATGCTAAAACACACCCTTATTTTCATGGTGGCTAAAAAAAACATTTGCCAATAATTTGAAACCTGATAATTTGAATTTAATTGCGTTAAATATTGAGTATCCTTAAGAGTTTTCGCGGACAGCGAATCTTTTAAATAATGAAATCGGTGCAGGTCAGTAAGCGTAAGGCACTTGTGCACTAGGGCTTCCTTCAATGCCGGCCACTCTATTTTTCTTGTCTGTATCAGGATTGTGGATATCTGTAAATGCGAGAATCGAATCATTGAGTTAAAATAACCGCGACGCTTCTTGGAACTACCCATCAGTACATTCATCCATATAATTAGTATTAACCACGTCGTCCTCTGCACGAATCATCTTGCGATGATTATCTGGGTATTCTGTACCCAACATAGATCGGCAGCGGTGACTTTTTGTGAACAACTGGTGTACGCGCTCAAAATGTGATGGCGGTGGTAAAACACCGCACAATATGCAGTTGCGATGGTACAACACCATCAAGCCTATTAGCCCGACGCGACACATTTACAAAAATACGCGATGGAAAAATTCTCCCTCCAAATTTACTCTCTTATTTTTATGACCACCGATCTTATACATTTTTGATCTGTTACTTTTTTTCTTCGTCGTTCTTGCACCGAGTTGGTATACGAAAAGCGTAAATCCGACTAAGTAAAATATGATGGCACTATTAAAATAAAATAAAATACTTGTTTTTTGGAAATTATACTCGTTAACGAATTTTTATAAAAATAATTAATTACTTAGTCAATAAAACAATTTTTAATTTTTACATAGTAATGTTTTTAATAAAATCATATTAATAATTAATATAATTAATATATAATTAGAAAAAAAATTGTAAAAAAATCAATGACGTTCCTTAATTCGCTATGACGTTAGATTCGCTACCTGCTTATGTATGAATATGTTCAAAAATACATATATAAACGCGCTCAAAAGACATGTAATCAACGTCAACAAAAAGAAACATGAAAAAAGAGAGATGGTGTGAGATCACTTGACACCAGAAATACTCAAGATGTAAGGGTTGTTTTTGCTTACCAAGTGTGTATGCGGTAGCCGCTAACAAGAGTAAAAATCTACTACGTCAATATATGATTGTTATTCTTGGCAACGCTGGACGGTCGACGATCTTTCATAGTATATCCAACGAAAGCAGCTGTGCTTTAATTGCTTTGCATGAGGCCATCGACTCCGTGATTGCACAAGCGCTCACAGCTGTTTCACGTGGTCGCCATCATATGTTGCTAAATCCAATAAACTCTTCCTCCAGTTATCCGATTTTTCATATTGCTTGAAGTTCAGAATCCGCCACAACCCAAAAAATTTGCGCGTTTCAGATGTAAGTTACTCAAGTTCCTGCTTCATCTAAGTATTGTGTTCCTTATAACAACATCAAATGCCGAGTCTGCCAAGTCGTTAATAAGATTAGAATCAAAATTACCTATTTTAACATTCCTGGAGCTATTTGATTTGCTGGTCGGTTTGTATCATACCCGGCAAGAGTAAGTTTGATCAGGGTTCCGCCACTGACGCAGCCTAAAGATCCATATCATCCTACGTTCGATGTGACTGTCGACATTAGGACTGCTCTAGAGTGTAAGTCTGTTAGGCCACCTAAAAAGGTCCACTGCTTTCGCAGGGCGGACTTCGGAAGGCTGAGCAATTTTATATTAGATTTGGTCCGATTTCTATGTGTACAAGATAAGGTTATAGAATACTGTGGCAGCGTGTTTGCCCACAATGTTCTCCACCTGCACAGTTCTTGCAGGAAGTTACGCCGTGGCACGTGCTGCTCACGGATGTGTTAATTCTGATATACTGTTGCGGCAAGTTGCTGCCCACAACGGCCGGTCACTCGGTAGGTGCCTCTGCAGTCGTGTAGTGATGCAGAGCACCGACCGAGACCAAGGCCACGATCAGTGACCATGATGCTGCTGAACTTCTCTAGTAAGCTGATAGCCGGGTCGTGGCTCCAGCCATGTTACGTTTGTTGACAAAATAATACACTCATTTAGAAGAGGTGCCATTATTCTTTGGCTGTAAGCTCTGAACTGATTAACATAAGAGAGAGAGAGAGAGAGCTTACGTACGATTACGTAGCCCTAACTCGCACAGACCACGGCCGTCGACCAGCGCCCGTCGTAAGACTTTGTGTGCCGTCCGTCGTCGTGCTCTTAGCTCAGATCACGGTTGCATTGTTAACTTACACTGACATGGATAACGCCATTAAACATAAAATACAATTTCTATTCTAAATTTAAAGATACTGGTTTTAAATCTGTCTTAACTCGCTATTTGCAGCTCGTTCTAATTTTGCCGTGATGAACGCGCAGGGATTTAAATACTATCTAACCCATTGTAGGGTACAGTTCTTGCAGGACCCGAAACAGTTTTATCATTTTGTCAACACTATTTATCATCATTCGATTAAAACCAGACCTATCATACAACATGCCCAAATCGAACCTAATCTTCAGTCCTAGTAAGTGAAAATTCTCTTCTTTTGGATTTTCAACGTCAAAAGCAAGTTTAAGCGCCAGGTCCCGATAGAATACCAGGCTGTGTGCTTCATTTGGAAGAAATCATTTGTTATTCCTCTCAATAAAAAAAAATAACAAAACGAATGCCAACAATTATAGAGCAATCTCTAAGTTGTCAGCCGTCCCAAAACCTTTTAAAAAAGCAATTACTTCCCATTTGGAGCATCTTTGTAGATCAGTCCTTTCTCCATGTCAACATGTATTTATTACGAACGAATCTTTTAGAGCTCACTTCTTTCATAATAAAGGGCATCGAGCCAAACATTCAGATAGAAGTAATTAATACTGATTTCAGTAAAGCATTTGACTCCGATACTACTCCCATCTTGTTAGAAAGCCCGATTTCATGCGTTTTTCGTTTGATCTTCTTCGATGGATCTGAAGTTATCTGATTGGCAGGACGCAGAAAGTCCTCTTTAAAAACAACTTATCTGATATTCTCCGAGTTACCTCTGGGGTCCCGCAAGGGAGCCACTTGGGTTCCATACTGTTAACATTATGTATTAATGACCTGCCCAAAGTTCTGGCTAGCTCTGTGCGGCTTTGTGTGCAAAATAAAGACAGCTCTTGCCAGTCGGATTTTCAAACAGATCTCAATAACTTTCAAACTAGTGTCGTGTTATTTTATTAAACTTGAATGGCCTTAATGCAAGCTAGATCCTAAATCCTAATGCTAGATCCTAATGCTCCGCCTAGATCCTAAACTTGACTTTATCGATCATATTTTGTGCATGGCAAATAGAGCCAAGGGTGTGCTTGGATTTCTTAAGGAAGGTCGAAGGGATTCGATGACTCTAATGTTACAAAAACTTTATATATTTCGTCCTTTCTTAAAGTATGGATTTTGAGTTTGGAATCCACAATATGATGTCTACAGAAAACGCAACGAATCAGTTGAAAAGAACCGAAGGTTACCCTCTTATACAAGTAGATTTGTTCTAATTAACTTATCTTCCTTAGCCAACCGTTGAACTATACAAGATATTACCTTCATCTATAACCTAATCCGTGGTGACGTTGAGAGTACTGACCTGACAGGTCATGTCGATTTCCCCTTACCGAGTAGAAATACTAGATCCTATTTACGTTTAGTGTTGCTCCATCGTATTAGATGCATGAGCCCTTTAGAGTTATAGGTGCAAATTACAATGACTGACCCAATAACTTCAAACAATGAACTAAACTAAAAACTTTACTCTTAACCAATTTTGAACGCATAGAAGGAAACATTCATTGAACACGCCAGTATCTTATTTCCTCGCAAACTTTACCTATACTTTCTTGTTTCGCGCCGACCAACACCTAACCTTAACAAGCGCGTGTTTGGTGTCGCAAGGGCCACTTATTGTGCTGACCGTACCGTAAATCTACGCCCAATGATGTATAAAAAAAAAACGTAGTGCTTTAGAACGATTTTTCCGCAGTGAAGACCGATGCCAGTCGTTTGGACAGGATCACCGCACTCTCCTGCATATCGACGAAAGCTTAGCGTATCTAACGCTTTCCCAATAACTGATCCTGATGTAGCAGGGGGGTGGGGGTATCTTCATCGCGCCAAATATCGCTTAGTTTCTAGCAGTGTAGAGCAGCAGTTTCCTCGGATGTTCCCATCTCGCTAGCTAGCACTGTATCCCCTTTCTAAACGCTGCCCCGCTCGTCTTCTAGAGCGGCTTCCCCGTTCTTTCGTAAGTCTCCACTATGTGTTGGAGCCATCTTATTTAAATAGCATAAGTTTGTTAAAATTTACATCTTACAAAATAAACATCCTCGTCGCACGATGCGCAAAACCCCGATAATTTTCGTATTTTTATTTTACCCTGTGCAATTTCGGGTTAAAGCCGCCTCCCTCCGAAATAATTGTTTTTTTCCGCAATTCTCGCGTTTGGTGAACTCACAGTCCTTTACATTGTACGACGTGAAAGTTTTCTATCAATTGTAATGTGGATTGTTTAAAAAAATATTTGTATATTGGTGTTTTGATTCATCAATAAAACTGCTCAGTCGCTCCCAGTTTTTTTATGATTGTTTTGTACGGCATATGATCCTTAAAGGATGCTGCATGTGCTTGAGATATGGCTTCTTGTGCTGTGTCCACAATTACCCTCCTAATGGCTCCAAATTTACGTGACCGACTTGGATTTATTTTCACGGAATGCTATTTCCGACAGAATTGGATTTCATTTCCGATCGGATTGGACTTTCTTTCAGGGTGTTAGAAGCCGCAAATAAAAACAAGCGTCTAACACCGTTGAGTTAATATTTCAAACTGAGTTTTTATTTCTTAGAATCCTAGCTTATATAGCTAACATGAGATTTAAAAATAGCTTATCTAAGACCCACGGATCGGCACCTGCCCCCTCCGTGGTAAATATTCTAAGAGCGATAGGGGGATCTCCGCTACCCCGACCGCACTTATTTTTAGACATTTTTGTGACCGCTCGCAGGAGGTCTAATTCCAATTGTTTGGAACCTTGTTATTTTAGGTTCAAGTAGCAGCGGTATTTACATATACATGCTAGAGTGCATGATTGCTGATGTTTGACGAAGATATAAAGTATAAATATACATATATATATATATATATGTATATAAGCGTGTTCATGTTTGAACACAGGGAATGTTATTTCCGATCGAATGTGATTGTATGAATGTCTGTGATTAGTTTGTATCACTAAAACACACGTATATTATTTCGCGGACCTTTGTTAAGTGTTCAATTCGCTGATAGGGATAAAATCATTTAGTATAGCCTTTACCTGGATCAGTATCGATTTTAAAAGGACTTTTAGAAAATCCTAACGACCGTGACAAATACACGTTCTCAATATGAAAGTATATAGAGTTTCGAGGGAAGAGTTTCTTGAAGATTACCACCCTACTATATCAAAGTTTTAAACTGAACTTAAACTGAACTAGCTTTACAAGCCTTGGCCTCGAGCCAAGGAGTAAGCTTTGAAATGTTCTGAAAAAACTTTTGATCTCTTGATCAAAACATGAACTAAAATATAAAAACATGTTTTGTTCGACGGGGGTCATCGTACCTTGTAGAAAAATTACCAACTCAACTTGTGTAGCAATGTAATCTCTCAGTCTTAACATGAATTTTATAAGCATCGATCAACCACAACTAATCTCCTCGAGTTTTCAACTTTTATAAATCATGGTTTTCAGAGTTGCTTGCCAACTGATGTTAGTAAGGCGGATATCAGTAAGTCCTTTGATTCAGTCAATCATTCTCTTCTTATATATAAGCTCTCCCTTTTTAGAATCCCACCGTGTCTGCTTAAAGGGATTTCCACTCATTTTTGTTTTTAACCATGTTCTTTCTAATATCGTTAGCGTTACATCTGGAGTCCCTTAAGGCAGACATTTGGGCCCATTGCTATTTATTTTATTCATTAATTATCTTCCACAAGTCATGGTTCCTTCATAATCATTTACAACTCGAATGTATAAATGTTGCAAATGTCCTAGGTGTTCTATTTGACCACAATATAAGTTTTAACGGACCTATAGTAGTTATTGTGAACAAGACTAAGTGAGTCTCAGCTTTCATTAGGCGGTGGTCTTAATAGTTTGATGACCTGTTTATAAGGAAAGCCCTGTTTGTGTCTCTGGTACGATCTATCTTATAAAAGGTAATACCAGACCTTAAACTCAGAGCACCAAATTCTTATTCCCTGGATTTAACTGGGCTTCTGGAAGACTCTTACCTTCTTACACAGCTAAATTAAAAATAATTGATCTTCCTTTTCTTCGCCACCGCATTATTGGTGCCCTTTTTTATTTATAAGCTAGTTCATGGATTAGTGTGTCAGTGTGTTGACGTTTTTCGCCCTACTTGACTTCTTCCTTCCCCCTCAACCTACTTATAAACTAATTTTAATCTGTCGTATATGTGTATTTCACTGGAGTTTTCACAGTTTCCCAATAAATAATATTTTTAAGTTTCTTGAATACCTTTAGTATTTCCATGATTTATGCTTCCTCTGTATCCCCATTCCATTTTACTTTATATTATAATAAGTTAGCAGATAACATTTGTCAACTATACAAAAATAATTATAGTTTTTAAAACAAAAATAAATAATTATAATTTTGAATACTAAAAATAATATTTAAATAAATATAAATATTTAAATATTTTAAAATACTTTTCGAATGGTTTCTTTTCTAAATATCTCGATTCCGAGGATGACTGAATCGATGTTGTTCGAAAAGGAATAGGGGGACTTGTGGTCGATGACAATGTCATCCAATAACTAACTAGGATGACCTTTATCTTCTCCTTCCTAATCCTGTACCACACCTTGTGGTCCGCATTCTTCAGCTACGGCAGGCCGCGTTGTTTAAGTAGGAGAATGAACAGCCGTTCACCTTCTTATCAGCTTTGAAAATAGCGAAGTCCCCAGAATTGATACCCGGGCTCTGAGCTCTTAGAAGCAAGACTCCATGACCCAGATGCAAGCTTAGGGCTTCCCTGGCGTTAACTTGGATCGCGGAATCTTCCTGGGGTAAATTTTGCTAATTTGCTAAATTTTGAACAATTTCATCCAGGAAGTTCCTTAAAAACACGTCGTCGCACCTGATCACCCGGTGCCCTCTGACTACGTCCGAAGAGTAGAACGGTTTCCATGTCGGTCATCTCGGTCTAAGAAGGCTCCTTCTACACAGCTGGATTAATCTCTTTGCTACGAAAACATAAGTCAGAGAACACTGGTCACTTGACACGCCTGACTTGAAAAGAGGCCGTTTCAAGACTGGCACGGGTCACGGTACAGATTGGGAGACTTAGAATATATGGTTGTTGGAGTCACAGAAGCAGCACAAGATCGCACTAGACATACCGAAGTACACTACCAGAAGGTACCAATTGGAGAACCTTCTCAAAATTTGTATTTTTTTTTTTAAAGTAATGCAATACTGTCATTACACCCTAAGTCACCGAGCACGTGCAAAACCATGCCGAGCTCATCAAAAAAGGCTGACTTAGTTTGGTGTGTTTAGACAAAAATTTTATTCGCTCGTAATCTGTTTTCTATGGCAAATTAACGCTTGAATTGGATGAAAATTCAAATGTTTTGAATAAATCTCTTGATGAATATAAGTCAATTATACGATTAATATAATTTGATGAACGATGAACAGTGTTCCTTGGAAAGATGCTTTGGCTGAAAAGTGATGAGTCCTACAATCCTAAAGCACAATCATAAGGTTTTGAGTTCTTTCTCTGACAGTGGATATCGTTTCGTTTTATTTTATGTATGACTCGAATGGCGGGAGTCGATCCAGTGACAAACGTGAGAGTAGACAAAGAATCTTTCTTTATGGTACCCTCGCTATCGCAACAGAGATGCGTCTTCGAGATACATGTTTGTGCATCGATACATTTTTTGTATGTCGGCCATAAAAACATATCTGTGGAAACGCCAATTGAGAATACCTCCATCCAAGTTATTCTGCAGAGCCGGGCCGGTACATAAGATGCCACCGACTTTCCGTTCGAGCCAAGGTTATGCTGGACACGTTCCGACATCAAGTCGAAATAATCTTGAATTGTGCTGAAATATAATTTACAAAATTCAGGCTGATGGGTAATTTGGTGCAATCTGTCGAGACCGCCCGAAGAGCGCCTTCAATGGTAAACGAACTAGATACTTTTCATTTGCTTATACCAAGCAAGTGCAACAAATTTAAGGGAGGGAGCAACAGCGCATCGGGACTGGAAAAATATGAGAAAACCCCCACCACCGCGACCCGGCGCAGTCGTGAAGCAGGTCGAATGTGTGCGCGAAGGGACTACACTGCCAAAGATTAAAAATATCGCGTTTAAAATTCTGAACTTTCTATTTCTTCAGTCACTTTTGTTTAATTTTTGTGCGCTTCTAAGAACGACTAAAGAAAAATCACAATTTTTTCACAATTTACTACCTTCAACGGACACAAAACTTTGAAAAAGTTTCATCTAGAAAGCTCGGGCAGAAAAACTTGCCGACTCTCGTGAAGTGCTCTAAACTAAGAAACAAGTTTGCGTAGAAACGAACTGAGGGACAATAATATGTTAGAATATGTTATTCAATAAAAACAGTCTCATGCTGAATAAAACAAGTATAAATCGGTTCTTTTTTACATATTTTATAACAAAATATATTTGATTACATAAAATGTTTTAGGGCGCACTTTGCCTTGTGTTTTGGCCTTAGAAATCACTTAGATCGCAGACAGCGAACTATAAACGGTGTGGCAACGAGCATGGTGCTTACTCTGATAATGTTCCTTCCGCTGCAAAGGATAGAAAAATAAATAAGTAAACATGTACATTTTTTTTTTTTTTAAGAAGAAAAATGCAAATAAACTACCAGGTGGGGTGCAAGTAACCTAATTAACCGCCAGAATGCAATGTTATAATGAATATAAATATGAAAAAATTTTCAGGCTCAGGATCTACGAGTTGGCAGTCCACGGTTTAATGTTGGCGGAGGGTTTTTACCTTTCAAAAAACATTTCTTGTCCAACTTTGTCGAGCTTTTTGCAATATACCGCTTGTTAGTGTTTTCCGACGCGTCTAAAAAAACATAAACAATGACCAAATGCTACATAGCTTGTTGCCAACTTAAAAAAAAAAATTATTGTTGGCTGTGCAATAACATCACCCACACGAAATGTGCTGATTTTGGTCACAATGCGGCCCTAATATCTGACCGTACAATAGCTAACAGCAACCTGTATTGGACATGCCCCACCTACCAATATATAAAAATCGAGGTAATGGCTTATATAAGACAGACAGATCTCGAATATCAGTCCTTATGTGCTGGTTTTAACGACCTCCTAAATCGTTTTCAGAAGGCGTAATCAAACTTTAAGTACCGAAAGCTGTTAAGTGACTCGCTAATAATATCATCTAAAACAACCCAGTCTAATGTTTTTTTTAAAAGCTCCAGGCTTTTCGTCTCCCATCTCGTCCCTCTGCTGTCTCTGGTGACGAAGATGATATTCAAACGGCAACTGCTACTTCTGGTCCTACTGACTCCAGGTCACCACTGTTCCTTGGATCCGCATCGCCTGAGTCTCCTAATAATACTGGCCTAATATCCGTGGTCACTCTTCCTGATGTACAATCCAATGTACGATCCCCAGGCCACGAAAAACTCATATCGGGCATCGAGCAGCGGAAACCGAATGCAATTTTTGGAATTGCTTCTCCTAAAACCATCTAAAAGCCCCCTTGAGGAATAGTTTAAATGCTTCTGCCTCCGATTTTGTTGTTTCTAAATTTAACTTCAAACAGATGAGAAACTTTTTATCTTTTAAGGTCTCTCTTCTAGATACTATTTTTGATAAAAACCATGCAATGATTTGACCATGCAATTGAGCACAAGTTTGTTAATAAACAAAAAAATGGTAATAGAATCACCGATAACTCTGCCGCCATTCGTTCAAAAAACTAACTTCACCTTTCACCATACACTAGCAAAAGGTTCGCAGCTTATTAGGGAAACTTAGTAGCCCCCATGGATTACTCGACAACTTACATATCTGAAGAACATAAAAAATAGACGTTTCAAGAAATATAAGAATTCACGGTCAGATTTTGACCATTCAAATTATTTACGTGCCTTTTTGCAAAATAATTCTGAATGTTATCAAAACTATCTTTCTCGCTGTATGCCCCCATACATAAGGTTAATCCTAAGCAATTTTATTCATTTCTTAAATCTAAGTTAATCCGAAGCAATTTTATTTGTTAAATCTAAAAGAAAATCCTCTTCTTTTCCACCATCGCTTCATTTTAACACCTCTGTGGCCAGTAGTGATTCCAATATCGCTAATTTATTTTCAGAGTTTTTTTTACTCGTCAAATCCGCTTACTAATTCCACTTCTTACCCCTACTCTCTGCCTTCTTCCGATAATATTTTTATTCCAAGTATAGATGAAGATATTGTGTTGGAAAATCTTAAGCTTGCGAAATCTTCATTCTTTGCTTGCCCAGATCAAATTCCTTGTTGCATTCTTAAACGTTGTGCCCCGGCATTGTCAAAACCTCTTTCCAAAATATTCAATTTGTCTTTACATCACAGCTATTTGCCTGAAGTCTGGAAAGAATCCTTCATTTTACCGCTTCACAAAGAAGGTAGTCGGTCTGACATAAAAAACTATAGGGGGATTGCCAAGCTCTGCGCTATTCCCAAATTGCTCGAGTTAATCATTACCTCGCAGCTTCAACATCAATGTTACTCTTTAATATCGCCATCTCAGCACGGTTTCTTGAAACGCCGATCTATTACTACCAATCTCCTAGAATTTAATCTTTCATTAGGAATGGCTTTAAGCTAAGATCTAAAGTTGACGTAGTTTTCACAGATTTTAGTAAGGCGTTTAATTCAGTTAACCATGATCTACTGCTAAATAAGCTAACTCTTCTTGGTTTTCCTAATATTCTAGTAAGCTGGATCAAAATGTACTTATCTAACAGAACCCAAAAAGTATTATTTAATAACTCTCTTTCTCAAAATGTCTTCGTCATTTCAGGTTCCACAAAGCAGTCATTTGGGACCATTTCTCTTTGGTTTATTTATCAATGATCTACCCTCTGTAATATTAGATTCATTACCATTAATGTAAGCGGACGATGTTAAAATTTGTGTGCACATTAAAAACAAGCAATCTCACGTTTTATTGCGAAACGACTTAAACCGTAGGATATCTTAGTGCGTTATCAACGGGTTTAATTTAAATCATTCAAAATGCAGTGTCATGTCGTTTAACCGACATATATCTTAATGTCTAAAATTATTTTCTTGGGCCAAACATCATTGAGCGTATTTCTACTGTATTTGAGCTTGGTGTTTTTTAATCATAAATTAAATTTTTTCGATGACATAAGTGTTTCAGTGGGGAAGGCAAGAGGTGTTTTAGCGTTCATAAAACGTTGGGCCAAAGAATTCGACGATCCCTATACCACCAAACTTCTTTATATCTCGCTAGTTCGTCCCTTGCTTGAATATTATTCTTGCTTATG
>VNJM01002496.1:0-10141 GCA_008042475.1 Drosophila kanapiae | reverse complement strand
ACTTCAAGAGTTTATGCGTGTTATTAGGGAGCATTGTTTTGATTTTATGCATTAGGCCGTCAAGCCATACTCTGTCGAATGCTTGAGAGACGGCCAGAAATACCGCAGTGCTGTATTCCCTATTTTCGAATGCACTTCGGTTTTCTGATGTTATGCGGTTCACCTGTTCGATAGTTCCATGTTTTTCGCGAAAGCCGAATTTATGTGCTTGTCTTCTAAGGTATGGTATGATTCGGGTTAGGAGGAATTTTTCGAAGAGTTTTGATAGACACAAAAGTAAACTTATTAGTCTGTAAGAGGGGGTGAACGTGTGGTCTTTTCCAGGTTTTGGTATCATTATGATGATTGACTGTTTCCTTCTCTTAGGGAAGCAGACCAGTCTTGTCATCGCGTTGAACAGCTGGCATATGGGCATTGAGCATTTTAGGAGTTATTAGATCGCAGCCTGGAGATTTTATCGGCTGTAGCTGATCTTTTATAATTTTTATGACTTCGCATGGACGAAATACAATTGGATTGGCAATGTGAAAGTCTTCTTTTGTTTGCGACCTTATATTATTCACGTTTGTTGCTGGATTTGGCTGGAACACATTTTGAAGGTGGACAGCGAATGTGTCGGCTCTGTTTTTGTCGCTTCGGGTCCAGCAACCTGCAGGGGTCCTTATTGGCGCAACCGTTATTGTTGGAGGGCTCAGTGTTGAGTGGGCTTTCCATAGTGGGAATTTTGAACTGGATGGAGTTAGTTGCTCTATGTAGCACTTTTGGGATCTGTCTTCTTCTTGTCGGAGTGCATTGTTGAGTCGACATGAAGCTTCCTTTAACTGTTGCTTTGCAGATGGTGATCGATGTAATTGCCATTTGCGCCGGGAACGGCTCTTTGCCAGGACTAGCTGCTCTATTTCTGCCTTTGTGTGCTTTGTATTATGTGTTATGTTTTGCCTTCGTGGTGTTGCGATTCGAGCCGCTGAAGCCAAAACTGACTCTAGCATGCTTACGGTTTTGTTGATGTCTTCTTCGCCGGTTAGCTGTGGTGAAAGTTCAATGTGCGAACTTACGTATTTTTAAAATTTTAGCCAGTTTGTGCTGTTAGAGGTTTGCATGACGGGATTGTCATTACTAACTGGATGTTGGTTTAGGCTAAAGAGTACAGGCGAGTGGTCTGATGATAGATCCGAGAGAGGACTGGCGCTAATCAGATTTCGTGGGTTGTTTTTTGTAACTGCAAAGTCAATCAATTCTGGCAGTTTTCTTGGGTCACTTGGCCAGTGTGTAGGTGAACCAGGGGAAACGCAGTCGAGTTTATTGCTAGGTTTTATAATTGCGTAATACAGTTGTCTACCTTTCAGCGTCACGAGGCGAGATCCCCAGTGCGTATGCTTGGCGTTATAGTCTCCTGCTGTTATAAAGTAGTTGCCTAGTGAGTTGAAGTAGTCGATAAATTGGGCTTCGGATATGGTGAATCGAGGAGGACAGTATACCGCTGCTAGAGCTAGATTGTGGCAACCCAACTGTATGTTGATAGATGTGGCTTGCAGGTAGTCAGTAACAAACGTGTTGTGAAAGTGGTGATTTAATAAGGATTCCAGTGCCTCCATGGGCCTTTCCATCAGGATGATTACTACTATAAAACATATACCCTCGGATTTGGAAATTGTATTTGTTGGTAAGGTGGGTTTCTGCAAGTAACATTACGTCGATTTCATTGTCGTTCATAAATTGTGCTAGCTCAAGTTTGTGCCGTGAAACGCCATTGATTATTTTGATAAGGTGCTTTGTAGCATCTGAATCAAAATATTTTGATTTGCCAACATATTTTGCATGGTGGTTCGCATAAAAGACATGAATTCATCCATACTTTGTTGCAGCCTGAGAGTCATCGTTTCCATATTATTTTCTGCGTGCTCTGCAGGTTGGTAGGAGACTGTAGGTGGTGTTTGGACATTGTAGGCAGGGCTCGCGTGATCCGATTTCAAAACACTTGCAAAGCTTACCTTTTTAGTTATAGTGGAACTGTTGAGTGAAGATCGGGCTGCTGACAAAAAGAAGATTCCTAGTGTGGATTTTGAGGGTATCAATGGTGTATGGGGAGATCGTGCTGTTGACACTCGTTGGTTGATCCGACTTTTTAGCTCCTTGTATACTGGACAGGCTCTGTAGTTTGCTGTGCGGTCTCCTCCGCAGTTACTGCATTTTTTGCTATTTGGCTTGTTTTTTAGTTCACACATAGCAGAGGTATGCAGCCCTCCGTAAGCGACGACGACTTGGAGCTTTGTTTCATGTATATCTCCTTTAGTCAAGGGGATTACGTGGAAGCTATCTTTGCCAACCAGCTCGATTATTAAATTAAGAAGGTTATTGGAGTTTTTCTCTCGAATATAAAGCGGAGGGGGCTTCGCTTTCTTTTTGTCGTTATCAATGACTGAAGAAGGGGTTTCGTCAGACGTGTCAGCCAAATTTTCAAATCTGTTTGCTGTGTTAGAGTTTTGCTCAGTTCCTTGGTTTGAGGAAGCCCGATTGATTTTTGCGACGTTACCCATTTTCGTGTCTTGTGGACTTAGTTTTCTTTTAATGTTTACGTAGCGATCCATGCCAGTCTGTATGGTCGAACCCAGCTTTTTAATTGGGCCGTAAGTCGGTGCTGCGCTAGCTGCAGCTGGTAAATCCGACACAGCAGGTAGAACGGTCGACGGGCATACAGACGGTACTGATGTGGTTGTTGTTGTCATTGCATTTACAGTTGCTAATGTCGTCACTGTGCTGGTAACCGTGGCCAGGCATGTGGGCAGTTGGGGCGAGGCAAGGCAGGGAAGAGGGGGAGCGCACTTATCGCTTACCCCGCTTTGCACCATCGCTGACATTGACGGAGAG
Organism: Drosophila kanapiae; assembly: GCA_008042475.1. Lineage (NCBI taxonomy): Eukaryota > Metazoa > Arthropoda > Insecta > Diptera > Drosophilidae > Drosophila > Drosophila kanapiae. The sequence continues at coordinate 7,273 of VNJM01002496.1, read as the reverse complement.
AGAGAGCGCGCCCTTTCGTTTTGCATAGGTTTGAGTTCGTTGGATGGTGTCGGGGTTAACGATCGTGGTATAGCAGAAGCGTTTGTTGTTGTTGCTTCTGCTACGTCTGTCGATACGAAAGAGAAGTATGCATTGCTCTTTTGCAGCGACAGCCGACGCTCGTCTTGGTTACGTTGGCGCTGCGCCCGAACTTCGTTTGGGTTCATCACCTTATTTGATTAATTTTTTTTACTTTTTATTTTTTTTTTTTATTTTTTTTTTTTATTTGGTTATATATTAGTTAACAAATAATTGGCTGTTAACATTAAAACTAATATTAATCTAAGTAAAAAAATCTTTCCCCCGACCCTGTAGGAGAATTTTTTAACGATATGCTCCGTCTCACATCGGGTGGGTCAAGGAAAAGACAATGTATTTCAGTATTAGGAGTACTAATTAAATATAAACACAAAGGAGTAGAAGCTTGTGACTTTTCATCGCACTAGGCGACTTTTCGCCGTTTGATTTTTGTTATGTATCGTGTTTTTTAAATTTATTTTTCAACGATATTCTTCCAGAGCACGAGAGAACTAAATACACGTGATTGCGTGTAAGGTTGTTTTCCGATTTTATTAACTCCGCTCTTTATTTACCTTTGGCCGTCGCGACCCCCAGCACTCTGTTTTGTGGGGGGTTTTAGTTTTCCCAATAAACTAACTCCTCACACTTTCTCATCTTCATGATAATTAAAGTATTTAATTTAAAGTATTTTAAAACATTTGACCTCTTTCTCTTCAAAAGCAAAGGTTGAAAAATCCTTTATAAGCCCTCTTAAAATACTAACATAATCCTAAAAAGTTCCATGCACTTTGTCTGGTATTGGAAAATATTGTTTAGCTTCTATTCACTTTTCATAATCCTAAATTCCACTACTTGTAACTACAAATCCTAACTATTGTATACTTGCTTGAATAACTTCACATTTCTCCATTCTAAACTCTATCTCGTTCCATGCTAATCTTTTAAACACCTCCTTAAGTATCTTTAAATGTTCCCTTATTCCTTTACTAGCAATTATAGAAACATCCTTGTAAGTGATAACTTTACCTACTTTTATCATATCCGCAAAGATTTTATTTATGAATTTCTAAGAAACTGCTGGAGCCATTGACATTCTCGTAAACTCAATTGACCCAAAGGTGTCATAGATAAGATATATATTATTGATTCCTTATCAACAAATACGTGAAAGTAACTTCGAAATTCACTCGTTACCTTAAGTCTGTTTTTCATTTTCACTAACACTTTTGGAGATACGTACCCCGACTCACTCGGTCTAATTATTACCTTTTCCAAATATTCATTAAATATAATTTGTAATTTCTATCTATATCAACATAAACATTTTGAACATGATGGGTAAAATCTTATAATTAACTTTTCACCTATTTTGTAGTCATATATCCCCGGCATCAATCCAACCTAATTTCGTTGTTACTGTATTAATTTCAGACTCAATTGAATGAGTCTCTCAATACTAATTAACTGAGTTTCTTTACAATGCCATCACTGCTTTTTTGGTAACGGTAACACTAATATCTGCTTCTTTGCTAACACTTCCACTAACTATCTGGCTTCATCACTAAAGTTACTAACAATATTATTATTAATGCCTTTCACCGTAACAATATTAAAAGTATACAAATATAAATTTATATTAAATGCGACACCCTAAGGGAATATAAATTTTATGCAAAATGGATTGGACTGCTTTAGAAGACATCTTATCGATCTCCAGGAGTTGGGCGGCACACCTTTCGTAAATAGAATATGTGTATTTGTATTTTTCTTTAAGAATTGGCAAGTTGTCCACCGCGTCATCAAAACTGAAATTAGTTCGGAACAATCTTCGTACTCATTTTCGACCTTAACGAATAGCGCTCGAACTTGTTCGAGATGAACTTGCTCGTGTATTGAGATCGACTAAGTTCTCGAAGGCCTCGAATTTTCCTCGAACGGTCATAAGTTTAAATAAATTTGTTGTAAACAGCTTAAAATACTGGATATGTATTGGATATTGTGTATTGTATAGGTTTGAATTAATTATAAGCGTATGAACTGGATTATCAAGTATCATGGAATTTGGAATTCTTCCCGATAAAGTGTAAACAATGAGGACAAAATACTTTAAAAGCTTAAAATCTTTATACAAAGATATAAAACGATATTATATATTTTGAGCAGGGCTGGCTTGATCTATAGCGACTACGGCGAACAAGTCATCCAGAGCATTCTGTAGCGGGAAAGAGACATCTAACTTTAAGCAACATCCATGCCGTTAAAAGCGACATTGACACACCTGCTCCTGGAAGGCACATATGTTTGATCTGGACTAAGATAATAATGTGGTAAGGCACGAGATATTGAAAGGCCGGGGCGCCGGTGATGCCCAGTAGCTTTCTGGGACGTAAATTCCCGCCTCCTAGTGAGGATTAAGTTACGACGATTCCCGCCTCCTAGTGAGGATTAAGTTACGACGATCTTAGCGAGAAGGTAGGCATACATCTCGTTTTTGTCTATCACAGCGGCTTTATTGCAGGACAAGCCCGACGCTGTATCGTTGTAAAATTTAACTATATAAAGCTTAAACTTTATTAACTGACCTGATAGGTCAGCTTAATTTCCAAGTACCGAGAAGAAATACTACATCCTTTTACCTTTAGTGTTGCGATACTGTAGATCATCGTATTAAGTGCATGAGCTCTTTAGAGTTTTGTGTGCTAATTATAATGATATGTACCCAATAACCTCAAACGTAGACAGCTTCCCCAAACTAAAAACTTTAATCCCAACTTACTTAGTACTTATGCAACCAAACATTCATTACAGGCCACTGTGAGAATCGGAAGATTGTGGAGGACTGTGTGGAAAGAAGGTATAATACGAAGAGTATGTTTCGATATTTTGAAAATTTCGCTTATATCGAAATTTTTTCATCTCTACTATTTTCTCTACTATTGCATTTGTCTATAGCTTACGCTGGCGATTCATAATAAAAATATTTAATATGTTTTTAACAAATTAAATTCTCTAGTGAATTAATGAAAACATAAAATCTAGTAACCAAATGTAAGCTTATGCATTTACACAAGCCTATACATTTTATATAAACCTAACACATGTATTTAACAGTTTCATAGCACATTTTCAATTTTGGTAATACGAATAACCTTATATAAATATGTATGTATTTTAAAAGACCAGACTGATGTAAAATGTACGTATATTAGATCTTATTATTTGTATATTTTCTAAATAACAAACCTCTTTTCAGATTACAAATGGAACGAACATTGGAAAATTACTTTTCACATCTAAATTCCCTTTCTCTAAAGATTGGCCGTGATGTAAATAAAGTAAAGTCAACGTATAATCAAGAAACTTGGCATTCTTTAACCTTAGCTGAACAAGAAATGGTATTAAATAATCATTTTATAAAACCGAATATATATATGAAGTACAATAACCAAACAAATTCAGAAAAGACTATTCAAAAAGTGTTCAAGACTCAAATGGTTTATTCCTACAACGGCCAAGATCTTCATACTTATATTCATCAAAATGTCGGAATGAAAATATTGCATGATGAAAATAATGCTCGGAATTGCATGGATGAACATTCGTTTCCGTTTTGTTATCGAACCAAATCTCAAATAAATATTTCAGGCCTTGAATCTATTGCAGTGGTGAAACCATCAATTGATTTGTCAAAATCCTTAAAATCGTTTATATCTAAATCTCCTCCAAATAATACAAAAAAGATATCTATTATTAATATTACTAAGGCTCCTCATTATAAAAGTGATATAGAGTATAGTACAAATTGTGTTAGAGAACATGAAATCGACCAACAAAGTAATATATCATCACAATTTCTATTTAAGTGCGATGGTTCAAGCAATAGCATTTCAACAGATTGTTCTACAGTTGATAATGATTTCAAAGAAGATATCGGTCATGAGGAGAAAGTCAAACTTTTATCTCCGGAATTACAAATACCAAAAGGTTTTGACTTTCTTAGTAATTGGTAAAACTTATGTACATATGTTAATTTAAGTAAATATAAAACATATGTAATCTCTTGGAATAAATAAAAACTACGACACTAAATGTGTTTATTTCACGCTTTTCTTGGTTCTATTCTTTTCTTTATTATATTTCTTTTCTTATATTATATTTTGTTGTTCCCATTCAAAACAATAAACAAAATAGCATACAGCATAATACTTTTTTTTTATTATTTGATTTTTATTTACAATCTATCTATCTAAAGCAAGGAAGGGCACGAAATCTAAGGAACGGGGCAAACGCACATCGGGACAGCAGACAGACAAAAAAAGGGACAACCCCCACCACCGCGATCCGGCGCAGTCGAGAAAAAGGTCACTTGTGTGCCCGAATGCAGTACACTACCAAAAATAAAAAATTTCGCCTTTTAAATTAGGAACTTTCAATTTCTTCAACCACTTTTCTGTATTTTTCATGGCCTTCTTAGAAGAACGACCAAAGAACAAATCAAAAATTTTTCACTCAGTGCAGAAGTCGCGGCTAACTGCGCAATTTGTTTTTTTGTGCGTGGACGAAGACACTGTATTTGTTGTTGCAAACTCGAGACCGCGAGCCTCGCGAGCAAACTGAGCAAAAAAAACCCCACTGCGTGCCCTTCCTAGATCTAAAGATAATAAGTAAATTTTATGACAAGGGGATTGACAGATAATTTTGATTTTTTTACATATATGGGATATTTACAAGGAATAATTTTTTTTACATATACGGGATATTTACAAGGAGTGTTAACTACCACTCCTTGGGTGGTCTGAAGGGGAGATCAAGTGGGTGGTGCCTTTTCAGTCGTCGGCTACAGCAATATATACAATATACTGATCGGCGATATATTTTTATTTTAAATAACTTATACTGTGTTTATGCGAGGTCGAACTAAAGTATTGACTACATAACCACTAAACACACGTATTCAGGAACACGCCAATGTTGACTATGAATTCGGCCGCAAGAATGCATGAAAACGCACACATACAAAGGCCAATTCAAACGCACGACAACCTTCTTCGATATGCGCCTCTTTGCGAATGAACTGATCGAACGGTCGATGGGAGCGAGAACGTAAAGAGAGAGAGCAAAATTGCCGAATTCCCGAAGCAGCGGGGCCTGTCGCATACGGCTCTCTGGGGCCTGTCGCTAAAAAGGTGCTTATACGTATTACGCATAGGTAGCGTAACCAATGATTATTTTTCAGTAGCCAATGGTAATCCAGAATGTCCTAAATGAAGTTATTAGTATCTTACAAAATATGTTATATAGGAAGTCATGGGGGATTTCACATGGGACATGCTTTATAATTTCATTAATAGTTTTCTAAAGAAAAAAATACTAATAATTTATAAAATAAAACAAATTGAAATATTTAATTTAGAAATAAATTTTTTTAGCTTTTATCCGGTAAGTAAGTAGGTACATATAAGTGGTAAGGCCTACTGGAGTCTCCAAGTAGCGTCGGGCTTCTTTTTTTTTCAGACCCTCTGACTGTCTATGACGGTATCTGCGTCATCTTCAGTGACGCTGAATCGTTATTGGCGAATATAATTCGTCGAGTGCAGACGTGTATTTAGTTCCGATGTGCTCCGGAAGACAATCGTTGGAAAAAACACCGGATACACCCGAACCCCGACACCGTCCACATCTATCAACACATCTATCAACATACAGTTGGGTTGCCACAATCTAGCTCTAGCAGCGGTATACTGTCCTCCTCGATTCACGATATCCGAAGCCCAATTTATCGACTACTTCAATTCACTAGGCAACTATTTTATAGCAGCAGAAGACTATAACGCCAAGCATATGCACTGGCGATCTCGGCTCGTGACGCTGAAAGGTAGACAACTGTATTACGCAATTATAAACCTAGCAATAAACTCAACTGCGTTTCCCCTGGTTCACCTACACACTGACCAAGTGGCCCAAGAAAACTGCCAGACTTGATTGACTTCGCAGTTACAAAAAATATCCCACGAAATCTGATTAGCGCCAGTCCTCTCTCGGATCTATCATCAGACCACTCGCCTGTACTCTTTAGCCTAAACCAACAGCCAGTTAGTAATGACAATCCCGTCATGCAAACCTCTAACAGCACAAACTGGCTAAAATTTTAAAAATACGTAAGTTCGCACATTGAACTTTCACCACAGCTAACCGGCGAAGAAGACATCAACAAAACCGTAAGCATGCTAGAGTCAGTTTTGGCTTCAGCGGCTCGAATCGCAACACCACGAAGGCAAAACATAACACATAATACAAAGCACACAAAGGCAGAAATAGAGCAGCTAGTCCTGGCAAAGAGCCGTTCCCGGCGCAAATGGCAATTACATCGATCACCATCTGCAAAGCAACAGTTAAAGGAAGCTTCATGTCGACTCAACAATGCACTCCGACAAGAAGAAGACAGATCCCAAAAGTGCTACATAGAGCAACTAACTCCATCCAGTTCAAAATTCCCACTATGGAATGCCCACTCAACACAGAGCCCTCCAACAATAACGGCTACTCCAGTAAGGACCCCTGCAGGTTGCTGGGCCCGAAGCGACAAAGACAGAGCCGACACATTCGCTGTCCACCTTCAAAATGTGTTCCAGCCAAATCCAGCAACAAACGTGAATAATATAAGGTCGCAAACAAAAGAAGACTTTCACATTGCCAATCCAATTGTATTTCGTCCATGCGAAGTCATAAAAATTATAAAAGATCAGCTACAGCCGATAAAATCTCCAGGCTGCGATCTAATAACTCCTAAAATGCTCAATGCCCATATGCCAGCTGTTCAACGCGATGACAAGACTGGTCTGCTTCCCTAAGAGAAGGAAACAGTCAATCATCATAATGATACCAAAACCTGGAAAAGACCACACGTTCACCCCCTCTTACAGACTAATAAGTTTACTTTTGTGTCTATCAAAACTCTTCGAAAAATTCCTCCTAACCCGAATCATACCATACCTTAGAAGACAAGCACATAAATTCGGCTTTCGCGAAAAACATGGAACTATCGAACAGGTGAACCGCATAACATCAGAAAACCGAAGTGCATTCGAAAATAGGGAATACAGCACTGCGGTATTTCTGGCCGTCTCTCAAGCATTCGACAGAGTATGGCTTGACGGCCTAATGCATAAAATCAAAACAATGCTCCCTAATAACACGCATAAACTCTTGAAGT
>VNJM01000434.1:0-19715 GCA_008042475.1 Drosophila kanapiae | reverse complement strand
CTGGTTTGCCGCATGAAAGACCGCATTTCCCTTTCAACATCGCGACAAGTCTCACAGCAGTAGCGCAAACCAATATTTTTTGACATATCGTCAACCGTCCGGGCCGTACAACCAATGCACTTGGCGTGCACAATGTTGTTACAAAGCCAACATCCGATTGTAAGATCGCCAATAGCAATTGGTTTCTTGCATTGTTTTGCAAAGCAGACAGTATCACAGGACATTTTAGCTAAGTACCACTGTACCTGTATTACGTTGAGAGTGGTGCAACGAGTGATAGAGAGAGAGAGAGAGAGGGAAAGAGGACAAGAGAGCGGCTGCGTGCAGTGAAAAAGAGAGCGTGGGAGTGAGCTTCAGAGAGGCTAGCTGCTGTCGCGACAACGCAATTAACGGCTAAACAAGAGAAGCGCAAAAAGAAATGCAAAAGATGCAAAACAAAACAAACAAAGGCAGCACAACTAAATTGGATTAAATAAATACAATAAATACTTAAAAGAGAAAGCTGCATGCACACGCGAAGTGAACGGGAACTTTAATAAATTTAAGATAGAGGATTTAAATAAAACACCGGCGGTTTAAAGAAAAGATTAGTGGCAAAATCGAGAGCGCAAAAAAAACACGACCGTTCACTTTGGAAGAGAATAGACGAATTAGCTCTTATTGAAAATGTTTTCCCAAGTATTAGTGAGAATTATCAGAATTATGTTTGGTTAACGGAGTTTTTGAACTCTCTGAAGTTACCAGGACTTCCACCACATAATTTGAAACTTAAAGTTGGTACAGTTATTATTATATTGCGTAATTTGAATCCACCGCGACTATGCAACGGTACGGAAAGTACGCAGGTGAAAATTGCAATTTCCAGTTCGCCTTGCGTTCGCAATGACAATTAACAAGTCGCATGGCCAATCGCTTAGTGTTTGCGGAATTAATTGAGAAAGTCATTGTTTTTCACATGGGCAGTTTTACGTTGCGTGATCACGAGTTGGGAAACCATCCGCTTTGTTTGTGTTAACGTCAAACCAAAAACAAAAAATGTGGTTTACCAAAGAGCACTTCAACGAAACGGATAATTTGTGGACACGTATAACGCATCGATTCAGTATTTATTTTGGATTCACTTTTATTTACTTACAGAAGTTCAATTAAATAACACTTCGTTTTATCGAAATGAATTCATTACTGTTGTGAATTGAAATAATACTCTTTTAATCACCAAATAAAAAGTTACATAAATCGAAGCCATCTGGTGGCGAAACGGAGTTCGCCGGGTTTGCTAGCTGTTTTATAAAATCTATGCCTAGTATGCCATCACTAGGTATTGGAAAACTTTATTCGACTAAATGAAAGTCGTGCGGAATTATATATTTGCCTGTAGTAAGTTGTATAAAAGATAAGCCTTTTGAATAAATTGTACCTTTCCAAATACCCGATATTTGGGTAGTAATTGTTTCATTTATATTTTCGAATATATCTATATTTTCTTTTAATATGGATATACATATCTGCACCAGTATCTACTAACAGGGTAAAGAATTTACCTGTTCTTTCATTGTTAATTTTTACAAATATGCTAAGATTGAGGTTGATGGTTTTTATTGAGCCATTTATTGACTCTGAACATCTGAGGGGTTCTACTGGTTTTCTGACTTACCTTGAGTTACTCGGAGATTACCTCTATTGATTTGGTTTTGGTAGCACCCTCGGTTTGAAGTATTTCTATCGCGGTTGCCACCTCGGTAATTTCCTCTGAAATTACACCTATTGTTGTTATTGCCATTATAGTGGAAATAGCCATTGCCGCGACTATTGCCCTTACCTCTTTGGTTGTTACGGCTGTAATTTCCACGATTGTTCCTGCCTTTGTAGTACAATACTGTACTTGGGCATTACTGAAATTGCCTGCTTATAATATTATGCGAAGCTTTTCGTATATGATATGGTTTCTTTAGTATCTGCATTATCAAAATCTAGTCCATCGTCAATATAGGCTGCCTCAAGTTGCTTACGCAAACTATTAATTTCAGTTGTATATTGCGAGGCTGACTTACCTTTTTGCTTTACGTTGAAGTTGCTTTAATAACGTCTGTTGACTCGCCTTTGATATTGGTATTGAATTTATTTATAATATTAGTAATAATGTTTCATTTTGAACTTTGTACAACATTTGGCCAACTATTAAAGACTTAATAACTTCCACGGCTAAGTCTTCTTGTGTACCTTTAGTACGGTCAACTAGTCTTAAAGCAGTTAGAAATCTGGCCAGTGATAGCTTTTTTGCCATCAAATTCCGGAATTGTAGACTATACCACCTGTCTCACATATTCGCGATCTAAGGCCACCTGATTTACCTCCATGTTTGGTTCTGTTTCTTCAAGTGGATCAATGTCGCTATCAGCTTCAATATCAGCGTCACTATTTACTGTTGGCTTAGACTCATTCAGATCTTCTAGTTGATCTGGAAAGAAAGTTGCTACTAAGTTTAAATCTTTTGGGATATCTATGGTTATATTATGCCTTGTGCTAACATTCAATATCCTTATCCCAAGTGATTTGATTATTTTTCGGCATTGATTTACGTGCTGATCTGTAAGCCTATTTTCTTTACTTAGATACAGCTGAACTATGTTCTTATAGTTTAATATTACTGTATTTATATGGTGAATTAGCGTTTCGACCCTTATAGGGTAATTTTTATTAACACATTTATAATTTTTCGAATTTATCCTTGAACTCGTTTATCTTTTTCGCTAATACAATCCATTCCGTTGTTCTCTATCTATGCAGTTTTACCATTATAATTCAGCATTCGCCCAACATTGGATGGTCTTCTACTACTACTTTTATGCCAACATATGGCAGGGTACTTAAAATTATGCCTTTTATCCTATTGTCATAAAGTACCAGGGGGCTGAACATAGTATTCTATGTGGTCATATATTTGTTTTCGAGCTCATAGATAGACATTTACTTTATTTTTGCTGATATATTTTACATATTACAGGTATCCCTACCTAGCTAAAAAAAATAAAAACCCGCAGCTAGAAACTGCCTGGCTTGTATAATTTGTTTTAATTTTAATTTGCATCGAAGTACAAAAATACATAAAGAGAGAAAAAAAAATATTGCTTTCAGCTGCACGCTCTGTCACGTTGAGACGATGCTCCACCGGCGGTGCAGGGGCTGGTTGCTCCCACACTTGCAGAACTGCTGCTGATGTCCGGGCCTATGGGTTCAGGCGGTACCGGTGCTCGACCTCGCACAGGTATAGTTTCGGTATATGTTTAGTAGCAATCCGAAGCCTCCGGGAAGGAAACGCTCAGACTCCTGATGGATGTTGGATCGATCTTGTTGATGCTGCTCTAGCTGCTCTAAGTAGCAAGTACTTTTGCTTCAGCTTTAGCTTTCGGCTGGCTTATGTGAACATTCATATAAGCCAGCTAACAGCTTAGCTGAAGCAAAAGTAATGTTGTACCAAATTGATTTTTCATTTTTTATAATTTTTGTTTATCTTATTTTTCATAATCTTTGTTAATTTCGCACGCCTCACACTTTGTTTTGTTTTTCTTGATTTGTTTTTTTTTTGTTATACTTTTTTTTCTTGTTTTGTGTTTTGTTTTGCTCTGCCATTTCACAAGCAATTAACGGCTGTAGTATTTCATTCATTAGCTCAAATTGGATGTGGGGGAGAGGCAAACCCTTTGTTTTATCTTTTTGCTCAACATCATATTGTTTTTCGTTTCGTCCTTCCATTTCTGTGTAAGATATATTTTGATATATATTTATATATATCCTTTGATTTCCTTGATCATTAATTTTTTTTGTCTTGTTCACTTTTATTATCTTTTTCGTTTTTTACATTACTATTTCACTCATGTGACGGTCGCCATGAAATGATAAATAATTGATTTTATTTGAATTTATTTTCTTTGATTTTATTTGAAGCGGAGCGGCCGACGTGCCGCTTCTGCAGTGGATTTTTATCTGTCTTTTACATTTATTCTTAATACCTAATGAAAGCTAAGTTTTATAGCTGCGCTGCCCACAGTCGGTAGCAGCGGGATGTGTATATCTTATATATATTAGTAGAAGGGCAATACGCAGTGAGCTTATGCAGTAGCGTGGGAACGCTGACCATGCACTTATGCTGTATGCGCATAAGTGGCCGATCGCATTACATTACTTGCTGGTATGCATACTGCAATGAAGTGTCGCAGCGTATTAGTAATTCTTACTTGAGTACAGTGAATGCCCAATATAAGAATATAAAAATATGCACACATTACAGTACCCTCTGTAATATTAGATTCATTACCATTAATGTACGCAACGATGTTAAAATCTGTATGCACATTAAAAACAAGCAATCTCACGTTTTATCGCAAAACGACTTAAACCGTATGATATCTTGATATCTTGTTCTTGCTTATGGTCACCCCAGTATGTAAAGTACCAAGAGCTCGTCAAATCGGTGCAGAAGCAATTTCTTCTTTGTGCCTTAAGGGGCTTAAATTGGGAACACCATCTTCGTATGCCAGCAGGTCCCGGCTCTTGGACATGCCGACACTGTATAAATTAATTAATGGCGTAGTCGACTCTGCTTCACTGCTTGGCAATAAAAAGTTCACAGTTCTCTGAAAAGTACCAGACAGTTCCGACCTCTTTTCCTGGAAATATGCAGATCAAACTTTGATTCTCATGACCCGTTTCACATCATGTGCTCGCTTTATAACGAATTACATGATGTCCTATCAGTGAAAAATCATTGTCAGTAAATGTATCTAATGTTAAGTTTCACTTATCCTCCCAGTTTTAAATCTTTACCTTGACCCACCAAAAAATTCTCCTACTGGGTCGGGGGAAAGATTCTTACTAAGATTAATATTAAGTTTTAATGTTATCAGCAAACTATTTGTTAACCAATAACCAAATAAAAAATAAAAAAAATGTTCGTTTGAATGGACAAATGAATGCCAAAACGCATTCCAATATTAAAAAACAAAACTTATAGAACTCGATTCTAGCAAAGAATTTTGTATAATTACTGATGCAAGTGGGCAAGCATGTGAAGCGGTTTTAACTCAAAACCATAATGGACTTTAACTTCCCATTGCATATGCATCAAGAGCTTTTACTAAGGGAGAGAGTAATAACTGAAATACTGAGCAGGAATTAGCTGCAATACACTGGGCAATATTACATTATCGACCATATATTTGTGGAAAACATTTTACAATCAAAACAGATCACAGACCATTATCATATCTATTTTCAATGACAAATCCAAGTTCTACGCTGACACGTATCTGGCTTGAATTAGAAGAGTATAATTTCACAGTCGAATATTTAAAGGAAAAGATAATTACCTAGCTGATGCGTTATTAAGGATAACCATGAAAGAATTACAAAGTATTACCGGAAGTATAAATATAATCACTACAAGATATCAATGTAGGCAAGAATCTTGCACAGGAAAAGATAAAGTAGAATTGCCTAGGCAACCTACAAAAGTAGCTTCAAAGCCCAACGTATAAAGAGTCATAAACAATGACGAGGGGCGTAAAGTAGTGACCCTGCATGTAAACAATATGCTTATCTTATCATCTTAGTAAGAATCTTTCCCCCGACCCAGTAGGAGAATTTTTTGGTGGGTCAAGGTAAAGATTTACAACTGGAAGGATTAGTGACCTGCTGGCAGACGAAGATGGTGTTCCCAATTTAAGCCCCTTAAGGCACAAAGAAAAAATTGCTTCTGCACCGATTTGACGAGCTCTTGGTACTTTACATACTGGGGTAACCATAAGCAAGAACAAGATATCAAGATATCATACGGTTTAAGTCGTTTTGCAATAAAACGTGAGATTGCTTGTTTTTAATGTGCATACAGATTTTAACATCGTCTGCGTACATTAATGGTAATGAATCTAATATTATAGGGTACTGTAATGTGTGCATATGCTTATATTCTTATATTGAGCATTCACTGTACTCAAGTAAGAATTACTAATACGCTGCGACACTTCATTGCAGTATGCATACTAGCAGGTAATGTAATGCGATCGGCCACTTATGCGCATACAGTAGAATTAATGCTGGAGCCACGACCCGGCTACCAGCCTATTAGAAGAATATCCAGCAGCATCATCGTCACTGATCGTGGCCACCACCTGGTCTCGATCGGTGCTCTGCATCGTTACACGACTGTAGAGGCACCTACCGAGTGACCGGCCGTTGTGGTCAGCACCTTGCCGCAACGATACATGAGAACCAACATATCCGTGAGCAGCACGTGTCACGGCGTAACTTCCTGCAAGAGCTGTGCAGGTGGAGAATATTGTGGCAAACAGCTGCCATATATTTTATAACCTTATCTGGCGCCCAACCGAGTCGAAAACCCCGACAAGATCTCCAAGCCTCGAAGACGCGAGGAAAAATAAAATCATCTTAAAACGGGTACCCTAGGACGGACTGTTCTGGACCGCACAGAAGACTGTGAAAAAGAAGAAGAAAACTTTCATAGATTCATGTAAGTGAAACCATTTTTATGAATTGCCAGAAAAAATTAAAAGGAATGATAATAAAATAATATATTTAAACTTGTGTTATTTCTTATAAAACATTTATTTTTTAAAACAGTGTCGGCATAAAAAAAGTCAAGAAGTTAGAGTAATTTATTTCTTTGTGTGTCGCTTTGTTTTTTTTTCTCATATCAGTAAAATCCAATTCGCGGATAAGAGTACGGTAAATAGATAAGCGCTTAGCTTTGCGCCTAGCTTGGCGACGGTTAAAATTTTTTTTAGACTTCTTTTTGTGTGTTCGCTCGCTTGCGTTTGATTTTGATAGCGATTGTATGAGCGATTCAGAGTCTGAAGACTTGGTTGTTCAGCTAAGTAACCTCGCTATACCAGAAGAGGCCGTCCAGCGTATAATACAGAAAAAACAAAGTATGGATCCACAACAACTGCAGGCAATCATAAATGCAGCGGTTTCGGCCGCATTACAGGTGCATAAACAAGAGTTTGAAGATAGATTAAGAGAAGTCATCTATAGGTTTACCGCTGCGACAGTATCTGCCCCTGATATGGCAGTATACTTGCCTGTTGCTGTATACGGTAATGTACCTTGTGACGAAGGCCTTGATGCGGTAAAATCATTGCCAGAGTTTGATGGGTCGCAGGGAAAATATGTTTCTTGGCGTCGGCAGCACTAGCATCATATGAGTTGTTCAGACGGTTTGACGGTAGTTCTAAACATTATCAGGCTGTTCTCATAATCCGTAACAAGATTAGGGGATCTGCTGATTCTATCCTTTCATCGTTTAATACAGTTCTTAATTTTGATGATATTATGAGCCGCCTTGACTTTACCTATTCCGATAAGCGTCCATTATACTTGCTCGAGCAGGAGCTTACGACACTAAGACTTCCCTGCCTGTATGATAGATGTCTATCATACAGTTTCATGAGGAGGTCGAGAAGAAGCTGACATTCCTTACAAATAAGACAACTATGACATATGAGACTGACCATGCCCAATATGAATATGAATAAGAATATGAATGATAAGTATAGGGCTGATGCCCTACATGTATTTATTTCAGGCCTGAAGAGAAACTTAACCGATGTGCTCTTTGCTGCTCAGCCTAGGGACTTGCCATCAGCCTTGGCAATGGCTCAGGAAATAGAGGCAAACCACGAGAGGCATGCCTTTGCCACGCAGTATGCCAGGTCCATAGAGGAGAAACATCTTAGACAGGCCCAGAGTCGTGGGAAAATCCATATTTTACCAGGTATCAACGTCAACGATTCGTTGTTGATAATAGACCATTAGAGAAGATGGACGTTGATCCAACATCGTCGAAATTCCATCAATCGACAAACTTCCAGCGCTCTCAGGGTTCTTTCGCAATGCAGGCATTCAATGCACAGCAATAGGTTACACACAAGAGACCGATGAACTCTCAAAAGATGTCGGACTTTAGGCGTCAAAGAGTTAATCATCTGTTTGAAGAAGATAAGGGTGGTCAAACCGAGGATTATTATATTCAGATTGCTAGTGATGCGGTAGATGACATAGATGGTGAAGAAGAAACAGACCATGAAAGAGATGCTGTGCATTTTTTAGGGGTTCTTCCCTGCTTCCGTTCGTCCAACGAACAGTAGCGGAGGAATCACAAAAGTTTATAGTAGACACGGGGGCCTCTAAAAGCTACATCAATAGAGAGATTGGGTGGCCGACTTCAATTCCCGTAGATTTCCCATTTACTGTGAAGTCGTTTCATGGGTTTGAGAAAATATAACACAATTGCCAGTTTTATCTTTTTGGTGTAGAAAGCCCTTTCTTCTTATTACCCGGACTTAAACATTTTGACGGCATAGTTGGCCTTGACCTGTTAGTGCAAGTAGGGGCGACCATTGATCTTAAAAGAATTTCTATTCGATTTAATGGGGGACCTGAGGATCTGCACTTTCAAAAATGCGCTCAGGTTAACTTTACGAAGATTGAGGATATTGTCGTGCCCCCAACAGTGCAAGAAAGTTTTCAGCAGATGATGTCTAAACACTCAGGGGCCTTTGCTGACCCGAATAAGAAGTTACCATTCAACACAAATGTTGTAGCGACTATTCGGACAGAAGGTAATGAGCCAGTATACTCAAAGCTGTAGCCGTTCCCGATGGGTGCTGCCGTCAATCAGGAGTTCAAAGACCTTCCTAAAAACGGCATTATTCGATCATCTCGGTCTCCCTACAATAACCCTATATGGGTTGTATGTAAAAAGGCACCGACGCCTCGGGATCGCCTAATAAACGCTTAGTAGTCTATTTTAGAAAATTAAATTTGAAAACTATTGCCGATAGATACCCAATGCCGAGTATAAATATGATACCGTCGAATCTGGGAAGGACCAAATTTTTCACTACCCTCGATCTTAAGTCGCCAGATAGAACCACCAGATCACCAGATAGAACTTGCGGAATTGGATAGAGAAAAAACTTATTTTTCGGTCAACGGAGGCAAATACGAGTTCTACCGCCTACCTTTCGGACTAAACAATGCCTCAAGCATTTTTCAAAGGGCAATAGACAATGTTTTACGGGAGAAAATAGGAAGGATCTGTTACGTCTATGTGGATGACGTTATTGTCTTTTCAGAAACTGAATAGTCTCATGTTGGTCATATTGCGGTGGTTTAAAGAGCTTGCAGGACGCCAACATGCGAGTGTCCAGACAAAAGTCACATTTTTTCAAGAAAAGTTTCGATTCCTTGGTTTTGTTGTTACAAAGGAGGGTACTAGAACTAGCCAGGACAAGGTAAAAGGTAAAGGTAAAGGAATTGAAACAGCCATGTAATTTGTTCGAGCTGAGATCGTTCTTGGGCTTAGCAAGTTACTATCGATGCTTCATCAAAGATTTCGCATCAATAGCGAGACCTTTGACAGAGTTACTGAAGGGTGAAGGTGGCAGGGTCAGCAAATACCGTTCAAAAGGCATTTCGGTGAGCTTTGATAAGCCCCAGTTAAACGCATTTGACAAGCTTAGAAATATCCTTGCTTCAGAGGACGTTATCCTTCATTACCCAGATTTTAGTCAATAATTTGATTTGACAACTGATGTTTCATCCTTTGGCATAGGTGCTGTCTTGTCTCAGGGAAATAGGCCTATAAAGATGATATCCGCATTAGTGCAAAAGATTTCTATAAGCCAGGGAAAGAAAATTGTGTAACGGACGCTTTGCCCCGACAAGGTATTTACGCTTTGCAAAGCTCAGCGGAGTCAGATCGAGCCACTATTCACAGTGAAGAGTCATCAACACTTGTCATTGAGGCCACTGAAAAAGTGGCTTTTCAGTGGCCTCAATGACAAGTGTTGATGACTGTATAAAATTGTTTTCAAAACCAGATCATATTGGAGGAGGAGGGCTCACAGAGCGGTTTAGAAGAATATTAAGCAAGTGCTGCTTGACTATTATATTCCAAAAATGGGTAAAATAGCGGCCGAAATCGTTCTAAACTGCAGGATTTGTCAGAAGGCAATACCATCGCGGGTAGGAGAGATGTTACACATGGACATTTTCTCGACAGGGGGGAAAGTGCTTTCTTACTGCTGTCGATAAATTCAGCAAGTTTGCCGTGGTCCAGCCAATAGCATCGCGTGCTATAATAGATGTGAAAATTCCAATCCTTCAAATGGTGAATCTTTTCCCTAATGTTAGATCGATTTATTGAGATAATGAGACATCGTTTAACTATACGATCCATGCTGAAAAATCTCTACGATATCGATATAGCAAATGCCCCACCTTTACACAGTACGTCAAATGGACAGGTGGAAAGATTCCACAGTACTCTTATAGAAATTGCCAGGTGCCTAAAATTGGAAAGGAAAATAGACGATGTCACGCAAAAAATAAAAGCCTGCAGCATATAGCGGAGTCGCAATTACTTACAACCAAATGCCAACTGCAGCAGCGTTAAACTGCTTCGCGTCCAGCGTATTGATAAACTTAGAGATTTATCAGGCTTACCTACAGGCGGCGAAGCAGAGCCATGGATACGGCCGAGGACGTCCATTTTTTGAAAAGAAAAGGAGTAGTTAACAATGCAACGATGATCTGAGCTTAAGAGCACGTCGACGGGCGGCACACGAAGTCTTACGACGGGCGCTGGTCGACGGCCGTGAGCTGTGCGAGTTAGGGTTACAATTAAGCTCTCTCTCAGTTATGTTAATTAGTTCTGAGCTGACAGCCAATGAATAAAGGCACTGCTTCTAAATCGAGGGTGTTATTTAATCAATCACCGCAGAAGTAATTGCTGGTGCCACGACCCGGCTACCAGCCTATTAGAAGAATATCCAGCAGCATCATCGTCACTTATCGTGGCCACCACCTGGTCTCGATCGGTGCTCTGCATCGCTACACGACTGTAGAGGCACCTACCAAGTGTGGGCAACACCTTGCCGCAACGGTACATCAGAACCAACATATCCGTGAGCAGCACGTGTCACGGCGTAACTTCCTGCTAGAAGTGGCAAACACGCTGCCACATATTTTATAACCTTATATAAGTTAACAACCAACTCCCAGCATAGGCAGAGCAGGCCTATTCTTATTCCAGTTATTAATATTAATCATTCATTTTCATTATTATTATTATTATTATTATTACACTCGTGTACGGTCCACCTTAATTTGGATCCACCCTAATGGGCCCGAGAGCTTAGCCAGCATTTTGCACCATTATGGGCTGTGGCTTTGCCTCATTGGCTGACAGCGATCGTATGACTTCTGCAAAATGTGCAAGGTCAGCGGTCTGCCACGGGCATCCTGTCAGGCATTAGTTTTTGTTATTCTTAAGTTTTTAGTTTTCATTTACTTCTGAACGAATAAAGAGCTAAAGCTCATGAATTGAACTCCGGCAACTGCCGTTATCCATTTATTGAAATTGCACCCGTCTGAGTCTCTAGGCCAGCGGGAGAAAGAGGGCAGTTACCCTCTCACCATAGTCTACCTATTCTACAGCCGACGTCACCCAGTCGCAGCCACATAACCAGCCGGCGCAAGAACTAGCCAGCCGGTGCTCAACTACACAATAGCTGCAACTACACCTTGCCGGCCCCCCAACTCCGCTACGGATACCCAACCGCCGGCCTCACCCAGCAGCAGCAGCGTAGCATCCGTCGCACTACTATATCATTCACCTAAAATAAATAATTGACGCCCAACGGATTAATATTACTACTAATATTCGAATCTCGGCCCTGAAATTATACAACATGTAAGTAGCTGAGTGCCAACAATAGCCAAGGTCTACACTTACACACAAAACACATATAACAGTGCAAAAGTGACTCGATTTTCTATTTCTGGTTCAGATTTTTTCGAGTGCATTACAGTAAATAAAAAAAAAACATACAACTCAAGTTACATACACTCGTGCTGGCGACTTTTATCTGAATAAATAATTCAAGTATTAAATTACAATATATTTCCATGTTCTTGGTGTTGATTTAAATTTGTTGATTTGGATTTCTTCGAGTGCATTAAAGAATAAAGGAAATCAAATAACTCAAATAACGCACACTGGTGCCGAAGCAATCAACATTTATATGAATTAATTATGCAATGAAACATTTTATTTCTTTATTAGTGTTGGTCTCAATACACATTTAGAGGCTGCCAGTTGTTTTCCTCCTTGTATTTTGCTACAATTTTATCCACTGTGCCTATATTGAATTTCGTATTGAAGTTATCCAGTGTGTCTGTGCTAATAATAACACCCAGTTAAGTTGACCAATACCTATTGTCCCGCTCTCTTGCCGTTCTGTGTTTTAATTGTGTTTTTTTCTAAATTTTTCTCGGCATTTATATCGCTAAATAGTGTCCCACCTAAGCCTTATACCTCGTATCTGCCCAGTATAAACACCGCTAACCTACACAACTCCCCTTAGCTGCCAATGAGTTGGGAGTATAGGGTCGTGAAACAGGAAATTGATAGCGACGATAGCGAAGAAGTAGGATTCCGCCCTGAAGTTAGGAACATAGATCAGCCAGAAATGAACGCGGACATGATCCAAGCCCTTGTCGCAAATGCGGTCAGCACCGCTCTCGCCGCTCAGGAAGAGCGTTTGAGAAGCGACTTCGCCTCTGAATTAGAAGCAGTTAGAACGCAGGTTAGCGCGCTGTCAGTGCAAGCGCCACAGGTGGAGGTCTTTAGAAGAGCAGTGCCGAATCCTGAGATAAAATGCGATGTTAAGTTAGACATAGTAAAATCTCTGCCGACGTTCAATGGGAGCCACGATGAGTACGTCTCGTGGAGACAGGCTGCATCAGATGCATATGAAGTATTCAAAAAATATGACGGCAGCGAAGCCCACTATGAGGCCGTTGTCATCATTAAAAACAAAATTTGCGGTCCCGCTCGGTCACTCCTCACGTCCCACAACACCGTTCTAAATTTTGATGCAATTCTAGCCAGACTAGATTGCACATACGCGGACAAAACGTCCCTGAGAGTGCTACGGCAAAATCTAGAAATGGTTCGGCAAGGAGATGCCGACCTTATGGCATACTATGACGAGGTCGAGAGGAAACTCACGCTCGTCACCAACAAGATAGTTATGTCACACAACACGGACACATCAACCATCGTAAATAAGGAGGTTAAGGACGACGCCCTTCATGCATTCATGGCAGGGCTAAAAAGACCACTCATGTCACTCGTGCTACCAGCACAACCCAAAGACCTTCCGTCTGCACTAGCGTTAGCGCGGGAAGCCGAGAACAGCATTGAAAGAAGTGCGTTCGCGGCATCTTACGCGAAAGCTGTATAAGACAAGGCCCCTTTCTATGAGGGCAACAGGCGCATAGGCCTGGGAAAGCAATGGCAGAACCAAGGCAGGCCCCATGAGGACAATCCCTGGCCGAAGCGCAGGGATCCTGAGACTTTTGACCAGAATAAGGTTCAGCTCATGGAGGTAGACCCCTCAACGGCTAGATTCAGACAAGAAACAAGATGGGGAAAGCCGCAAAGTAATAGCAATTGCAAAAGGCAGAACTCGTCCCAGCGGCAATCGGGCCAAAGACGCCAACACGTCAATAATATAGCCCAGCCCCAACAAAAGGAAACAGATTACGCCGCCACAGCTGAGGCTGAGGTTGCCACCATTGAGGAAGATAGCGACCCTGCCGAGCTTAACGACCTGCTCCATTTTTTAGGGAGCGCTCCCGACTGCCGTTCGTCGAGCGACAGTTGGCTGGCAGAACAATAAAAATTCTCATCGACACGGGGGCGGCAAAAAATTACGTGAAGCCCGTAAAAGAGCTAAGAAACGTAATGCCGGTCGAGACCCATTTCACTGTGAGCTCTATTCACGACTCCAGTGACGTCAAATGCAAGTGCATAATGCGCATCTTTGGACTAGACGTCCCATTCTTTCTCTTGGATATACTGAGCACGTTCGATGCTATAATAGGCTTCGATTCGCTAACGCGAGCAGGAGTAGCATTGGACCTAGGCAACAGCATAATAAAATATGCGAACACCACTGAAAAGCTCAAATTTTTTGACTGTCAGAACGTCAATTTTACAAAAATCGATGACATAGTGGTGCCAAGTTCGGCTAAAGACGAATTCAAAAAAATTATTCTGAAAAGAATTAAGGTGTTTTCGACCTCCAATGAGGCGCTCACCTTTAACATCGCTACTATCTGAACTTGTCTACTCCAAGCTATACCCTTATCCTATGGGGGCAGCGGACTTTGTAAACAAAGAAATCAAAGAGCTCCTGGAAAATGGCATAATTAGGCCGTCCAGATCCCCATACAACAGCCCCACCTGGGTGGTTGACAAAAAAGGGACTGACGATAATGGCATCAAGAAGAAGCGATTAGTAATCGACTTCAGGAAGTTAAACGAGCGGACAATAGCCGATCGCTACCCTATGCCGATATACCCATGATTCTAGCGAACTTGGGGAAAGCCAAATTCTTTACCACCCTAGACTTAAAGTCAGGGTACCATCAAATATACCTGGCTGAAAAGGACAGAGAAAAGACCTCGTTCTCGGTTAATGGTGGAAAATATGAATTTTGCCGACTACCCTTCGGCCTAAAAAACGCAGGGAGTATTTCCAAAGAGCCATCGCCGATGTGCTGCGGAATAAAATGGGCAAAATATGTTACGTCTACGTTGACGACGTTATCATCTTTTCCGAAAATGAAACGGAACATGTCAAGCACATTGACACAATGCTTAAGCGCCTACTCGATGCCAACATGAGGGTGGCACGGGAAAAGACAAAGTTCTTTAAAGAGAGCGTTGAATTTTTAGGATTCATTGTCACCAGGGGAGGAACAAAAACAGACCCAGAAAAAGTCTGGGCAATAAAGGAGTTTCCAGACCCACAAATTCTGTTTAGCCTCAGCTCCTTTCTCGGCCTGGCGCGCTATTACAGGAGCTTTGTAAAAAATTTTGCCTCAATTGCTAGACCTCTTACCGCCATCCTCAAAGGGGAAAACGGGACGGTCAGCAGGAATATGTCGAAGAAAGTAGCTGTCAGGTTTAACGAAACCCAGCGAAATGCATTTGATCATCTTCGTAACATTTTGGCATCGGAAGATGTTATATTGACCTACCCTGATTTTAAACTACCGTTTGACTTAAACACTGACCCCTCAGCGAGTGGAATAGGCGCGGTATTATCCTAAAATAAAAGACCTATTACCATGATTTCACGCACGCTAAAAGACTGCGAACTGAACTGCGCCACCAACGAAAGAGAATTGTTGGCGATAGTCTGGGCAATAGGCAAACTACAAAATTACCTTTACGGTACCAAGGAGGTACGGATATTTACAGACCACCAGCCTCTCACATATGCGGTATCCGACAGAAACACCAACGCTAGGATTAAGCGATGGAAAGCGTTTATTGATGAAAACAACGGAAAAGTGTTTTATACACCCGGAAAACAAAACCTGGTAGCTGACGCGCTATCTAGACAACCCCTTAATAACTTAGAGGATGAGGCCCAGTCCGATGCGGCCACGGTGCATAGTGAGCTTTCGCTCTCATACACCATAGAAACCACAGACAAACCTCTAAACTGCTTCAGAAACCAAATCATCTTTGAAGAAGCAGGCCAACCACTTCGGCGAGATTTCATAATCTTCGGAAATAAAACTCGCCATATCATCAACTTTAATATCAAGAACTTGCTTATTGAATCCGTTAAGGATCCAACATGCTCGTATCCAACATGCCTTGAGACAGGAATTTCCTGCGACAAAGTTTTGGCACTGTAAAACCTTTGTCAGCGACATCACCAACGCTAATGAACAGCTTGAAATCGTTAACACCGAGCACAATCGCGTCCATAGAGCTGCGCAGGAGAACGCAAACCAAATCCTCCGGGATTATTACTTCCCGAACATGTCTAAATTAGCTAGCGAGGTGATTGCAAATTGCAAGGTCTGCAATAAAGCCAAATACGACCGCCACCCCAAGAAACAGGAATTGGGAACTACACCTATGCCGTCATATGTTGGGGAAATGTTGCATATCGACATTTTTTCGACCGACAAGAAAATCTTCTTAACCTGCATTGACAAATTTTCCAAATTCGCTATCGTACAACCCTTGATTTCTAGGGCAATAATAGATGTACGAGCACCTATTCTCCAACTCCTAATACCAAAACCATATACTGCGACAATGAGGCCTCCTTTAACTCCGAGACAATCACATCATTGTTGAAAAACCAATACAGTATCGCCAATGCGCCACCGCTACACAGTAGCTCCAATGGCCAAGTAGAGAGATTTCACAGTACCCTGGCGGAAATTGCCAGATGCCTCAAAATTGACAAAAAAATCGAGGATACTGTGGTTCTGATAGTGCGGTCCACGGTAGAGTACAATATGTCGCTACATTCGGTCACAGAATTTGGGCCGGTGGAGGTCATCCACGCCAGCAGCGATGTGGTGAAGCTGGCAATTAAAGCCAAAATTGACAAGGCACAACAGTCCAACCTAGACAGGGCCCTTCAAGGCAGAATCGGGCCTTCGAAGTCGGTAAAAGAGTACACCTTCGCAACAACAAAAGACTAGGGAACAAATTGACACCGCTCTATTCAGAAAAGCGTGTAGAAGCAGATCTGGGAACATCTGTTCTCATTAGGGGGAGGGTGGTCCACAAGGACAACATTAGATAGGCATTTCATCGTTCGCCCTTATACTAAACTCTATATTTGCTATAATTCCCACAGGCTTGCCATTATATCCATCATACTGCTATCCACCGCAAGCGCGCGAATTACCGACTTCTCGCATGCATGTTTTAGTGTGGGAACAATATGGCCTGGTCAGGCACTCGACAAATCTGTCCGAGTTTTTTAGCATAATTCACTCCACGGTCAGAATGCTGGAACTGTTCCCACAATCTCACATGAGGAAGCTGCTGGAAGTCGACATCGATCAGGCCCAGAACATTTTGTACGAACTTAAAATACACCATAGAATGGCCAGGAGCCTCGATTTTCTGGGCTCAGTCCCTAAGGTTGTGGCCGGTACACCCGACGCGGATGACCTTAATAGAATTAACACTAATCAAGCATGGCTTATCGAAGCCAACAATAGAGAGGTTATCATTAACACAGAGACACAGAAACAAATTAATTTGCTTACAGACACAGTAAATAGGATCATCAAGGAGAAAAAGGACGGGCTTGTTGACTCAGGTCATTTGTTTGAAACACTCCTTGCTAGGAACAGAATGTTAATATCCAAAATACAAAATTGTATGATCACTATTACACTAGCTAGAAATAATATCATAAACCCTACTATTTTCAATCACAATGACCTAAAGGCTATTTTTGACGAGCAGCTCACTGAGGTCCCCATAGTTAGCCTTATGGATGTATCTAAGATTAAGATTTTCCAATCCAATGCCTTTGTTCATGTCATAGTTCAGTATCCTAGAGTTAAGCTTATTTGTAAAAAAGTCCTGCTCTTCCCTGTTGCACACCACCATACCATGCTACAAATAAAAGACAACATCGTGGCGGAATGCGATGACGGAATCCTTGCAGTCTCTGATTGCGCTTCTCCAACATGGCCACATTTTGCAAAAAGGCGTCCCACGACACTTGCGCCAGGCAATTACATGCAGGCGGGGGGCTACATGGCGGACGCGGCCCAGCAATCTGGAACTCCTTACAATCGTGGACGAAGGAGTAATAATCGTCAACGAAGAATCAACGAGGATTATTATTGATAACGGCCCCACAATGACTATAGTAGGGACCCACCTCATCATCTTCGAGAGGAAGGCGGTAATCAACGACTCCGTGTGTCTGAACCTCGAATACTCTGTGAATAAGAGCCCGGGTATTGCGGCCTCCCCTTTACTTA
The DNA here is from genome assembly GCA_008042475.1 of Drosophila kanapiae. Lineage (NCBI taxonomy): Eukaryota > Metazoa > Arthropoda > Insecta > Diptera > Drosophilidae > Drosophila > Drosophila kanapiae. Next base: position 1,805 of record VNJM01000434.1, on the reverse strand, counting down.
ACATCACGGGACACGATCACATACTGAGCCTGCAACTACTACAGCGGATGAACGAGCATAACCTGCGTTTAATGCAGGAGCTCAGAAATGACGTGTCGGTAGAAGGATCCCCGAGGATTTGGTTTGCCGCGGGAGTCGCCATTAGCCTCACACTATGCGGCTTGGTCCTGCTCCAACAACACTGCAGGCGCAAACGAGAGGCATCCCAGTTGCAAAGGTCCATCGACGAATTGGCTGGCACCGGGGACGGCGTCTAATTTAGAGGGGGAGTAGTTAACAACCAACTCCCAGCATAGGCAGAGCAGGCCTATTCTTATTCCAGTTATTATTATTAATCATTCATTTTCATTATTATTATTATTATTATTATTACACTCGTGTACGGTCCACCCTAATGGGCCCGAGAGCTTAGCCAGCATTTTGCACCATTATGGGCTGTGGCTTTGCCTCACTGGCCGACAGCGATCGTATGACTTCTGCAAAATGTGCAAGGTCAGCGGTCTGCCACGGGCATCCTGTCAGGCATTAGTTTTTGTTATTCTTAAGTTTTTAGTTTTCATTTACTTCTGAACGAATAAAGAGCTAAAGCTCATGAATTGAACTCCGGCAACTGCCGTTATCCATTTATTGAAATTGCACCCGTCATGTTGGCATAAAAGTAGTAGTAGAAGACCATCCAGTGTTGGGCGAATGCTCAATTATAATGGTTAAGCTGTATAGATAGAGAACATGGAATGGATTGTATTAGCGAAAATGATAAGCGAGTTCAAAGATAAATTCGAAAAATGATATCAATGTGTTAATAAAAATGGCCCTATAAGGGTCGAAACGCTAATTCACCATATAAATACAGTAATATTAAACTATAAGAACATAGTCCAGCTGTATCTAAGTAAATAAAATAGGCTTACAGATCAGCACGTAAATCAATGCCGAAAAATAATCAAATCACTTGGGATAAGGATAATTAATGTTAGCACAAGGGATAATATAACCATAGATTTTTTTTTTTTTTTTTTTTTTTTTTTGTTAGACTTGAATCTTCTCCTACGAGACTAACAAAATGTGTTAAAATCTTAAAGTACTACATTATTCCTAATAATTAACGCTGGATGGGACGGTCGTTACGACGAAGGCGGGAACGGTTACATACCAACGTTAATGCTCTAGCGAGGTGATTTGGGTGGGTTGACAGCTTTGTGAAGTAATTTTCCATTTGCTGCGCTATTACATCTCGAACGGGGAGTATATTCAAGTCTCTCTGAATGTTTCCACTCCGAACGTACCACGGTGCCCCAGTGATGGTTCTCAGGATCTTTGCTTGGGCGCTCTGCACGATTTCTACGTTGCTGTTACTGGCGCTCCCCCACAACTGGGAGCCATAAGTCCAGATTGGTTTCAAAACGGTGTTGTAGAGGAGGACCTTGTAGTCTAGGCTGAGGGGGGAGCGGAAGTTTATAAGCCAATGCAGACTGTTAGCCCTTAGCCTTAGGCGAGTTCGTTTAGCTTCAATATGCTTGCGCCACGTAAGCCTTCTGTCGAGGTGTACGCCAAGATACGTTACTTCTTCTGACTGAGGAAGCACGGTGTTGTTTAGTGTGAGGCTTGGGCAATTTCGTCTATTTAAGGTAAAGGTTACGTGTTTACATTTTTGTTAGTTTACTTTTATACGCCAGTCTGAGAGCCATTTCTCTATTGCATCAAGGTGGGTCGCAAGTTGCGCTGAAGCTTGTTGTGGACATTTAGATCGGCTGAGGATCGCGGTGTCGTCGGCAAACGTAGACATAGTCAGTTGGCTGCTCGTA
>VNJM01002748.1:0-12772 GCA_008042475.1 Drosophila kanapiae | reverse complement strand
ATCTATCTGCGACTGTATTAGAATTTAATTCACGATAATCAACACACAAACGAGGAGTGCAGTCTTGGCATGAACAACTTGGCATTATAATTTTACGTTGTAATAATTCATTAATCTTGTCTCGTACCAATTCTTTTTCATTTTGGGCTAAGCCTGTATGGTCTTCTTTGAACAATTTTTCTTGGATCTATTAATTTAATTTTCATTTCACCTGAACTAACTCTAGTCGAAGGAATTCTATTAATAAAAGATTTTAAATATTTTTCCAATAAATCCTGCAATTTATCTCTATCTTCCCCAAAAAGATCAGTATTCATTTCACAAAATTTATCATCACCTAAACAATAGTTTACAGTTTTTGATCTAACAATTTCGAATTTTCCTTGTGATATTATAACATTAACTCCAGGGGCCAGTACTTCTCGACCAATAATAATATCATTCTTAAAATACTCATTGTCTAAAACATGAAACAAAACTTTAACACAGTGTTGACCAATTTTAACGTTGCTAAGTTGGCCGCCACTGCCAATACCCTTTAGCATCACTACATTATTAATTCTCATCTTTTGTTTTATCAATGAACATTCCGCTCCAGAGTCGAATGTCGTTATAAACGTCTGACCATGATGAACCATCTCTCCTTTGGGCTCAACAACTTCGCATAGCTCCACTCTTTTCATCTGGTGTGTATCTTTGACCTTATTCAGTTTGGACTTACTGTAATGTGTTGAAATAACCAGCTTTTTGCTGGTGGCCAGATGCACTCCTGCCGCTACTGTTCATAGCATGAAACGAAGGATGATTTTGCAGCTGCCTAGCTCGGCATTCCGTCATCTTGTGGCCTAATTTTCCACAGAAATGACATTTGATTGCTGAAAGTTTCGGACGCTTTATGTCAGGTGAAGACATTTCATCTTGCTGATTTTTCTTTCTTTTGTTGAACGTGAATGCTTTAAGCTCGGTTTGCAATACACTTCTGGTGCGTACATTTGACGCAAAGGTTAGGCGCTGCAATCTGTTATCAACATGAGCTATCTTCGCAAGCGTCACAGAAACTGCGATTTCCTCCAGGACCATGTCGCGCCATTTCGTGATAAGTGACGTCATCATACGACTAGCATAATTGGAGAGACATTCGCCGTCTGTCGGAAAACCAGCTAACATTGACAGAAACATAGCCGCTGGCGTTTCTACTCTGCCAAAACGGTGCATGAAAAGTTCTTTGAATTCGTCCCAAGTCATGTTCGGATAACATATTTGTGAAAGCCACTGCGACGCACTACCTTCCAACAAAGCACTGAAGGCCATCACCAACGCGCTGCCTTTTACAGTTTTTTCTGCCAGAATTATATTTACTGTAAAACACCACGCCGATGCGTCAGCGCCCTTAAGGTCTGCGTTGAATTTTGGTAGCACAATTGTTCCTTTATTTGTTGTTTCGGGTGTCGCTGTTTGTATGGCTTTGATAAGTTCGATCAAATTTTTATTTTGCATTTCCATTCAAATTCGCCATGGTCCAATCCATTAGGTAGCGAAGCGGATCCCACTTCTGATGTTGCAGCATGATTATTGTCGTCCGACATTGTAATAGCGCAGCGAGTTTCGGTTTCACATACACCGAGATCTAGAACGCAACTGTCCGCGTCTTCGTCTCTTCTTTCTGTGTCTACCTCCTAACCCCACTCGGCAACAGTTATATCCAGCTGTCGCCTCGCTAAAACGGTACTTCTTAAAGTGACGACATGCAGGTAACCAATCACAGCACACTTAGAGGCTGATGCAATAATACCATAATGATGAAATATTAGTCTTCAAGGTCTCGGAACTGCAGACCCATACACTTACACCAACACACACACACACCCTTCGTGTGCGCCGACATATATATGGCACAGAAAATAGAAATTGAAAAGAAATTATGTTGAGCAAAAAAAAACAACATTAAAAACGGAAAAACAAAAAAAAAACAAGGAAGATGAAAAAAAAACATTACAAATGAAAAATTAAAAAACGAAGGATAATGAAAAAACATGAAAAGCGAAGGAGCATTATCATCAGCGTGCCAAGCCGGTCCACAAGCACAGGCACCGTTGGACGCACCAAGCCCCACCAAGGACTAGGAGCCAACAGTGCTATAAAGAGCACACATCGAATTTTTTGCTACATTGCACTGGGTTGCATATTTTTTTGAATGCACTGCGATGCATTTTATTATTACATGAAATATTGTTAAAGCTGAGCTCTGACTAGACCAGCAGCGATCAACCCGAAAAGTCGATCAAATAATAGGTAGGAACTTACTACCCATACTAATTAATTGATTAAGTAGGGAATATAAATGACAAAATTTTAAACTTATTTAATATTTTTCTGATTTTGTGTAATGGGCTCAAAAGAGTAATTAACGAAGTTAATTTGAAGAAGATTTGAATGATATAGCTAAACTTTTGCTAATGCTTACTGTTATATCAGCTATAACGCTAGTCCCTAAAATTACAATAAGAAAATCAAGTATGCAAGGATGCAAGAATGCAATGCAATGCACAATAAGAAAATCAATAATTAAATATAATTCATATATTTAAAACATTATATATATACAAAAATAAAAATAAATACGCTTGGTTTTAATAAGAAACGAAACTGGCCATAAATTGGATCCAGTATATATAGGCTCATATACAATAGTTAACATAGAAAATATGGGTAACATTCTAATAAAAGATAACAAAAATAGCACCCAAAAAGTTCAAAATATTCTTTGGACGTTGATGCACTACGGTCAGTACGCTCAAGTGGCCCTTTCGACACCAAGCACGTGCTCGTTAGCACTGGCCTGCTGCCTGAATGTTTGCTTGCATACGTACTAAGTAAGCTAGGATTAAAGTTTTTAGTTTGAGAAGGCTGTCAACGTTTGAGGTTATTGGGTACATATCATTATAATTAGCACACAAAACTCTACAGGGTTCATGCACTTCATAAGATAATTTACAATGGCGTAACACTAAAGGTAAAAAGGATCTAGTATTTCTACTCGGTACGCGGAAATTTAGCTGACTTATCAGATCAGAACTCTCCACGTCACCACGAATTAAATTAGAAATAAAGGTAACTGCGGTTGGCTAAGGATGGTAAGGATGGCTTTATTCACCATGCACGAAATATGATCTCTAAAGTCGAGTTTAGGATCCATGCAGACGCCCAAATCGTCAACCAGGGTGATTCTTTCCAAAGAGTGATTCTTTATAAGTCGCAAGCATGGGAGTGACACGTGAGAATGTCATTAGCTTGCAATTAGAGCCATTTAAATTTAATAAATTTACATGGCACCATGTTTGAAAGTTATTCAGATCTGTTTGTAAATCCGACTGGCAAGAGCTGTTTTTATACTGCACACAAAGCTTAACGTCATCTGCGTACATAAGCACTCTAAAGTTAGTCAAAACTTTGGGCAGGTCATTAATAAATAAAGTAAACAAAAAGGGACCCAAATGGCTGCCTTGCGGGACCCCAGAGGTAACCCGGAGAACATTAGATATGCTGTTTTTAAAGAGGACTTTCTGTGTCCTGCCAATCAGATAACTTGAGATCCATTTAATAAGATCAACAAGAAAACCGATTAAATCGAGTTTCCTAACAAGAAGGGAGTGGTTAACGGAGTCAAATACTTTACTGAAATAAGTATAAATTACATCTGATTGAAAGTTCTTTTGGAAGACCTTTATTATAAATGAAGTGAGCTTCAAAAGATTGGTTGTTTTTGATCTTCGCCTAATAAATCCATGTTGACATGGAGAGAAGACTGATCTACAAAGATGCTGCAAATGGGGAGATCAATTTTTCGAAGAGTTTTGGGATGGCTGAAAACTTACAGATTCCTCTATAATTTTTGGCATCCTTTTGGCTACCTTTTTTGTGAAGAGGAATAACAAATGACTCCTTCCAAATAAGGGGAAAGTGGGAGGGAGGTTTCTAAGGATAAGGTAAACAATTTTAGAAGGGAATTGCACAAGGCCTCGGCACAGTATCTAAGCACACAGTCTGGTATTCCATCGGGACCTGGCTCATAAACTGGCTTAACACATTGAAGTTCCAAAAGAAGAGAGCTTTCGTTTAAACTGAAAATTTGGTTCATATGGACATTTTGAAAGAATAGGTCTGGCTTGAATCGACTGACAAAGAATAAATAGTTTGAAAAAACTGAGAAAAAACATCGGCAATTGCCTGATCATTGTCTGCTGTTATATTTTCAAATGATGGCGAGGAAGAATGTGTAATAGGCTTACGTTTAGTGTTGACAAAACTATACAACTGTTTCGGGTCCTGAGAGAACTGTACCATGCCACGAGTTAGATAGTTTTTATAACACTGAACGTTTACCACGGTAAAATTAGACCATGCCGCTAAATAGCGAGATAAGACAGATTGAGAATCTGTATGTTTAAACTTAGAGTACAGATTAGATTTCATTTTTTTTAGGCGAGTCAACTCTTTATTAAAACAAGGAGGTTTGTTTGAGATTGACGGATAGTATAACGGAACAGAGTCGTTTAAAAAGGTATTAATGGCATCCGTTTTTCTACCTTTTTATGGAGAGGAATAACCAATGATTCCTTCCAAATAAGGGGAAAGTGAGAGGTTTCTAAGGATAAGGTAAACAGTTTTTAGAAGGGGATTGCACAAGGCCTCGGAACAGTATCTAAGCACACAGCCTGGTGTTCCATCGGGACGTGGCGCAAAAGCTGGCTTAACACGTTTAAGACCCAAAAGAAGAGAACTTTCGTTTAAGCAAGGACTGAAGATTAGGTTCGATTTGGCTTGAATCGACTGAAGAAGAATAAGTAGGTAAAAACTGAGCAAAAGGATCGGCGATTGCCTGGTCATACTTTAAAATGAAGGCGAGGATGTGTAATAGGCTTACGTTTAGTGTTGACAAAATTATACAACTGATTCGGGCTCTGAGAGAACTTTACCCTGCAACGAGTTAGATAGTATTTATAACACTGCGCGTTTAGCTTGGTAAAATTTTATGTTTTTGATGCGAATTAAACCAGGGAGGCTTGTTTGAGATTGACGGATAGTATAACGGAACACAGTCGTTAAAAAAGGACTTCATGGAATTATAAAAAATAGCCATGGCGTTAGCCCTGTCAGTGCACATATAGAGATTGGACCAATTAAAATCTAATATAAAATTATTCAGCCTTCTATAGTCCGCTCTGCGAAAGCAGTGGAAGGCCATAAGGATAGATAAAAATGTTTAACAGTTAAATCATTCAAATTAAAAAAAAAAACAAAGTAAACATTTAAACTTAAATTTTCCCCAAAAATAATATAAATATGAATATATAATAAATATAAAACAAAATAATAATAAAGGTCTGATCAAAATAACATATTTTTATATACAATTTTTATTCTCATATGTATTCTTATTGTAAACTCGAAAAGAAAAAAAAAATAGTACATAAAATAACATATTTTTATATACAATTTTTATTCTTATTGTAAACACGAAAACAAAAAAAAAAAATTCACAAATTTTATAAAAATAACTCCTTTATATTACGTTATTTTACAAAGGAGGGATATGTAGCTTCCGAAGGTATAGATTACATACTGTTCCTGAAATAAGTAAGAAACACGTTGTAAAATCCTTGCCAAAGGATTGTAAACAAACATGAGTGTGCAGCATTTCCCGGGGAACCGAGGAAATCACTACGGAAGGCAGTTTTAAACAAACCAGAGACATCAACACCATTGAAAAATGGGCGATCGACTCGCATGGCAAATATAAAAGGCAATGTTACAATAGACCAAAACGAGTATAGGAGAATTGCCATCTACAAGGCTTCCATGTGGCTGAGGGCCCATACAGCTCTCGTGGAGGGAAGCAAAAGTAATATTTATACAAAAGGCCGATTAGGTTAACCTCCACCTCCTATAAAAAATGGGAAATACTACTGGATGTCAACATCCGGGATACATCTGGGGAGACCCGAAGCGCATCCGAAGCTCTCATACCGAAAAGGACGTCATGTATAATAATAAATAGGTTACAAGCAATGCCATATGCCCACCTTCCAAGACATAGAAGGTGCGTTCAACAACGTGAACGCCGACTCCATCCTGGGCTTTTTCAACTCGATTGGCATTGAATAAGGCACCAGAGAGTGAATCGGTGTTATGCTTAATGCAGGACGACCATAGCAGAACTGAGAGGCACGCCTCAGGACGGAGTTTTATTAGCCCTGCTCGGGCTGATAAACATAAACAACATATTGAAAGAACACAATATGGGAGGAGTTAAAGCAGTAACTTCGCGGTCGACGTAGTGCTGTAATGCGCAGTAGAAATAATGTGCGCACTAAACAAATGGGCAAAAGCCTGCGGAAAAAGGCGAAGATACCATAGACAAATATATAGATGGCATGGATAAAGAAGGAGCCGCCTCTACCTGGAGACCCTAGTATGGGCCTCGCCACATACACCTCCGGTTTTTTTTTATTTCTTGGATGTTGATGCACTACGGCTAGTACACTCAAGTGGCCCTTCCGACATCAAGTACGTGCTTGTTAGGGTCAGGTGTAAGTAGGCGCGATAGTTGAAAGTATAGGTAAATTAGTTTAGATTGAAGCTTTTTGGTTTAAGAAAGCTATCTACGTTGAAGTATAGGCTTGATATCATTATAATATGCACATACAATAGTATTTTTACTTGGTACGTGGAAATTAAGCTGACGGATAATTCTACGGTTGGCTAGGGGTGGTAAGTTCATTTTTGAGTTTTTATTTTCGGTTATTATTATTATACATAACTATTAATAGTAAGAATCATAGTAGCCATATGAAAAAGACTTCGTTTGGAAATTTTTAGTTATTGTTTTAAATTAGATATTTAAATATATTTTTAATTAGTAATTAACTCAATTTAAAAACTCTTTGGATGTTGTTGCAATCTTTAACCTTTACTCTTTTAAAAATGCTTTTTTTGCATATAATATAATGTTCATTAATAAAACTAAAAAAACGTCCAATTTATAAGAGAAGAAAAACTATACAAAAAAGTTTTGCTCTTGCATGGATCGATCCCGCATCGAAATCGCTGACGAACTGCAGTGCAGAAAAAACTTTTCAACATTCAAAGATTCTTGGCTCTCGCTTTGTCATATTCTACACAATTCTTAACCCATACACAATCAGCACCAATTCTTAAGGATTCATTCAGAAATCCACAAGGAGCTTCAATGAATACTCGAGGAATCCTCGATGAACCCTTTATACAAAGCGACAAGAAATTTTCATAAAGCAGGCGTCAGAATCGAGGAATTTTTAGCTCAGGCTAGAGAACGGAATTTCTATAGAAATCCTAAGCATTTGTTTCTTCACATTCCTCCAGGAAACCTTAGGGAAATCAAACTTCAATATGTAGGAAAATTACCGAGGAATCCTCGAGGAAATGTCCCTGAACTCCCGAGGAAGTCCCAAGGAATCCCCAAGGAAAATGCTCAGTAATTCCCCAAGAATCCGCAAACATAATGCCCATTAATTCTATTATTTTATTATTTTTATTTATTTATTTTTTTTTTCATGATAGCATTATTCTTAATGCAAGCTACGTGTGCCAAGGTCTTCTCCGCCGGCTGCTGGCCCTCAACCGAGCCGTTACGTTCTGTATGCTGTCGGGCAAGCCAACATTGATGTTTTCCATCTCTAAGTGCGCATCGAGCAAGGAAAACGTGCAAGTTATTTCTTATAAATTGCTTGCATACATATGTGTATTAGTTTACAAATTAGTGTTCTGTTGGTGGTGTTGGCTGAGGTAGTGGCGTGGAGGCATGGACATTTATGTGAAACGTAAGTAATATTATATAAAAGCTGTCGAAATTTTGCTCGTTTTCACACGCTTACATGTGTTTGAATGAAAATATTACTTTTTTTAGGACATTCAAATTCAGATGATAATGCGGAGAAGCCAGCTCAGAAAAAGATGCTTTATGTTCTTGAAACCATTTTAAAAGAACTGCTTGATAGTCGACAAACTGTTGTTTTTAAACAAAAACCAACTTTTAATTTTATAAATTTAACGTTGATTTAAAACAAGTAATTTTTTTTAACATCGATGTAAGATAAATGTTTTTCATCAAAAACATCGTACATGCCAACATATTGGCAAACATCGATCTTTCTCCACCTCTAATTGAAAACATCGATGTGTCGCCACTTGGGAGGCGTGTCGGTCTTCCAGAACAATCCTCAAAATTATTTTGACATTAGCGTTAGCGAGTTTTCGGCGCCAGCTAAATGCACCAACATATAAAACTTAAAGTTTGAAAACATATTTTAGATCTCGCACTACAAAACCAATGAGTGCCAAAGTTGTCCTGTTAGACATGGGGTCTGGTCGAGCCTGGAAGTAATAGTAACTTATTGAAGCCTCACCTCAGGACTGCGAACACAAACCTATTGGGTGCCTCGATCAAGCTTCTCCAGTCCTAGTCCAGAAATTCAAATTCTATATCAATTTAGATTTTCATTTGTGTTTTACCCGCACTTGCCACGCCAAATAGGCCAAATATTTATTTTGGATATTAACTGGAATAACTCGAATCAACGTTTAACAAAAAATTGCCTTTTTCTTTTCTCGTTCTTCCACTTTCTTTTTTGCTCGGTTCCAACTCCAAACCCTTCCGGGTCAAACCCTTGCATTCCTCGCGGTCCCTAATTAAGCTCAATACCCGGGACACTTTGCCTGGCCAATGGCGATGTAACCCACAACTTTCAGCTGTTTCCGTCTGGTTTGCTGTTTGTCAAGGTCTGTTTGATTACATTTCCATCCATCATCTTGAGGAATGGCCTTTTCCGCTTATACGAAGTATAGCAGTTCGAGATACTCCTCTGATTCAAACTCTACAGTTTGGCACTAAAGCATTCAGTCGTCTTCTACCTCCTTTACCGAATCCACAATTTTTGATGAAAGATTTGCCAGCCTCCTCCTCAAAACTTTAAGGACATTAATCACTTCAGACTTGAGTGATTCGTGATCCACGTGATTACCTTGAATGGCATGAGCCTGATATAGGGCCGGAATCGTTTTATCGATATAACGGCTGCAAAACTTTTTTCTCCGTAACGCTACAGTCTCGCTGACACGGGTTGAGTTTCTGGGACTTTCTGCCGTCTTTATCCTCATGGAACAATACAGCTCCTAAACCTGAGTCCGACGCATCGCACTGTACAAAAACATCTTTTTGGTACATTTTTAATGCCTCAGAACAGGTGCTGACATGAGTGTTTTCTTTAAGGAATTAATCGCTTGCCCTCATTTTGAAACTATGCCCCTCTTTTAAAGTATCTGTCAGCGACTCTGCGAGGTCTACAAAGTTCTTAATAAATCTTGTATACCATACCACCGTGCCCAAGAAGCTTCTCACTCCTCGTGTGCTCCTGGGCATCCCTAGCTTCTGGATAGCTTCCACTTTTCTTGGGTCTGTTTTCTTTTCTTGTTGGTTTTAGTTCTTTGAGCCATTCGGATTTCTTCAACCCAATTATTAACCCAGATTTCCTGCCACTTTTCGGAGTGTGCTTAAATGTTCTTCAAATGTCGGGGACAAACAAGTCATCATCAACCTCTGCGAAACCACCTTATCCATGAGTCAACACAGACGTTGGAAAGCATTCTTTAGGCCGAAGGGCATTGTGACCAAATGTTATCTGCTCTTTTCCTGCAGCTTTATCTACAAAAAGCATGCTTCAGATCTACACTCGAAATATACTAATCGTATTGATCCGGCTCGTAGCAAAAAGACATAGACAATTTTTCCATGCCTTACGACTGTGCCTCCATGGGCTGTTGCTTTCCGTAATCACACCTAGCTGGATGGTTTTATCAACGACGTCATAGATAAAGACTCGACTGCTAATGTCACTGGATAGTGGCGATACTTGACAGGAACAGCTTCTTTTAATTTTGCGCAGCTCTGCAGCTCTATATATCATCAATGGCCAACATTATCAAATATGCGACCTGCATTGTAAAGACCATTTTTCATATTCTAATTATTCACTGCCTATGCGTCGAGCTAAATTGGCCGTTAGCGTTACTTCTTGTTGAGCTGTGCTGTTATCAATCAATGGTTTTATAGCTCCATTCCATTTCATCATATTCAGTTCGGCTTGCGTTTTAGTCCTTGGTGCTCCGATTTTTGCAATACGCCACTATTTACTATTTACACTACATAAAATCAGATTTTTTTGCAGAATAACAACTAATATTTTACTTATTAATCAATAATAATGATATATTACTAATATTATTTAAATTTATACATAAAATATGTATTTATATGTATGTATGTATATGTACATATAAAGTATGCTCTAGGCAATAGTAATTTGCGTATTGGTTTCCAAGTTTGAACAAATCAACCAGTTTAGAATACCTAAAAAATGACTTGGAGAGCATTTTAGCAGATAAAGAATGGTAGTGTTTAAATAAATAAATCTTTTTTATTTAATTACAATAATTTTGAAAGTCGATTTAAAAATAAATCAGATCAGCGGGGAATTGGCACAATTTGGCAATATTGTTATGACCAGTTCTCATATCGACGAAAGTTGCTTCTAGAATGCTGCATGCAAAAGTCTGGCTTGTTTTCCCCAGGAATTAGTATGGCCAAATATGTATATAATAAAGGCCACCGCATGGAGCAATTTCAAATTAAATAGTGACTATTACAATTATATTTTACATACGGTAGCACAAAAAAAACTATCAAAAAAGGTATCGATACAAACAGCGCAGTCGGTATTGTTATCGATCGAGCACAAATAAAGATTAGCATTAGCTAACTTTTTGACTATGATAGAGAAAACACCTAATATTTGAAGTTTAAAATAAATCATCGTTTTAAAAACAAATTAAAATTTGTCATACTTCGCTTCCATAGCCTGTGTTAGATATGTTATTCAAATGATAGTGCAGTTAAAACAACTTATTCCGATGAGTAGGAATTGCGGTCGCCGATGGACAAATTTGGTTTTTGTTGCTAAATGGGTCACACTGAATTTTATTCCTAGTTGTGTCTGTAAACAAATTTGGATTGCAAACTTCTACAAATTATAAGGAATTCAAGATCATTGGATAATAATGTATTATGCCGCGATTGAGCTTGGGGTAAAACGCCGAGGTTCCAACGCCATTTTCGCTCAATAACAATAGCTTTTCAATCAACCCCAATAAAAATTGAAATATTATTATATTATATACAGGTTTAATCAACGTCCACTTTGTCTTTTTGTTATTCGAGCAGCGTTTTTCACCTTTAATCTTTTCTCCATCATCGCGTGCAAAATATACATTTGATATATTTTCCTTTCAAAATCACAGCTCTTAGTTCTTTGGATGCGGCAACGCTTTACATTTTCGCTCACATAATTTCGCCCATCTTAGTATTCGACCGAACGGAATCCAACAAATCTCTTGCTCTTTTCGATCTTATTATACAATCGTGGATATAAGTATTTTGACATAAATAAAAATTCACATTTTGTGTTAATTAATTTATATAAATAATATTAATGAAATTTATTTATAACAATAGTGTAATAAGACAATAAAAAACAACAAAAATATTACATTTCATATTACATCTTATAAACTAAAACTACAAATTCATTAAAGTTGGAGGTCAAAAGTATTTTGACATTACATAATCTTATATATAAAAATGAATCCCAAAATTTGGTAAGCGCATAACTCAACAACGCCTGGACCAATTTGGCCAAATCTTTTTTTTAAATGTTCGTTGAAGTTCAAGGATGGTTTTTCGGCGAGAAAACTTAGAATTATTGCTGGACAAATCCTCAAAATAGCCATTTTTCCCCATACAAATGATTTGTAGTCAATTTGAGCTTGCTATGTTCCTAACGTCAAAGATCATATCTATCAAAATAATGTGCGTTTGTGCGTTGGAGCACAGAATACATAGTTGGAGGAGTTTAAAGTCGCGTTCCAAAACTCGCGTAGTTCGTGATTAGTGAACAAATAATTTATATTTGATATGCATCCTATAAGACGAAGCAATTTAAGTAGAAGAACCAGAAATGCTACAAGCCAAGCTAATTTCCGGATATCACAAACGCGGGAAGTGCGATCGCGACATTCAACTAATAATCGCGCAAGTTTAAATCGAGCTGCTTTCAGTTACGATGTGTCAATTGACTACAGTAACTACCAATGTGTTGTTATTGGTTCTATGAACTCGGTTTGCTCACACTGTAAGGCATTAAAATACAAAAACGAAGCCAATGGATTGTGTTGCGCAAATGGTAAAGTGAAATTAATACCATTGCATCCACCACCAGAACCATTGAACTCATTGGTTTCAGGAATAGGAACAGATTCTATACACTTTTTGACACATATCAAACAATATAACAATTACTTTCAAATGACTTCATTTGGGGCAACAAATATAGTTCGGGAAAATTTTATGCCAACTTTCAAGGTATGTATTATAGCAGTTACTCATAATTATTTTACCACACCATAATATATTTTTTTTTATTTACAGATACAAGGGCAAATATATCACAGAGCAGGTTCACTGTTACCAGTCCTGCAAATTTATTTTATGGGCAATTCACCCCAAGAAATTGATCTGCGTTGTTCACATAACAATTTAGTAAAGAGGTCTATTGTAGAACAATTACAAACTTTATTTCATCAACACAATCAATTGATTATATTGTTTAAAACTGCCCTGGAT